>BPLR01015515.1:0-77201 GCA_021605095.1 Caerostris extrusa
GTTACATGTATTGCTACTGGTTTATATTTATTGATCCCGAAATAGCTGCGAAATAATGTTAATCATTACTGAAATTATTTCAAGTTAATATTTTGCAAGGCGAGAAAATTCTTTTCTAAACATTGTTTATTCTTTCTTTTTTTAAACTCGTTGAAAAGGAATTACACTTTATTTAATTTGAATGGAAGTTATTTGTTTATGAAGAATAATAATCGTTCGTATTTTGCGCTCCCTAAGCAGTGCCGTTTGTTTATTTTTATAAACACGTCAAAAAAAATTTTTTCTTTTGTTTATTATTGAATGTATAATATTTTTATCGTTTTGTTTATTTATTCTTCTAAAGAATTCAAAAGATATGTATATATGAAACAATTATATTGCTATTTTGATTTTTTTAGTGTTTTTGAAATGAGAAATTATTTAGCACAGCTAATTAGTTAAAAAACTGCTTGTGCGTATATAAATTAATTTTCGTGTTTAAATCACATTTTTTTGTTATCTTTTATAAAAATATCGTGTAATATCAGTTTTCATCTTTGTTACTTATCATCTGAAAATTTGTTATCAGACCAAAAAGTATCAAAATAATTGATTCTGTAAAGAACTAGAATTATTTGAATAGCTTGTTTTCTTTAATTTTCAATATCGTTAATGATAATCAAGAAATATTCTAAATAAGTTCATATTTGTTTATCTTTATATTCTATATTATTATATCAAAAACTCTCCATTTTTTTAAAAAATTATTTTTTTCCTCGCTAAGATGTTATATTAGCTGAAATAACTAAGATGCAGGACTCGTGCCTCAGTGACAATGTGTGCCGTTGGGAAGCATAAGAGTTTTTGTTTGGACACTGTTAAAAAAAACGAGCGACTCCATGCCGTTGTTGATGTTTCTTATCCTACTTGGTAGATAGCAATATCTAGAGCAAGTCCCTTTCAGTCCGTGTTGTCTCAGCTTTCTTCTATAAGATAATTTCCAAATAGTTGATTTAATAAAATATCTATTTAAATTTCTGTATAGTTTTTATCATGCTACTAACAGTTAGACGTTATTTTTTTAACATTTAAATGGTTGGCAACATTCATTCAACTTTCAACAAAATGTATTCGCCACAATAAAAAAAGTTTAATCAGTCGTTATAAAATAATTAAATAGTCATATGTAATCGATATCCTTTACGACATGGAAACAATATTGACTAAAAGATCAAATTAATTATATGCACAATTAAATCATTAATGCAAACTTTGTTCAATTAAGTAAATGAATATAAATTTTTAAATTTTAATGTTTATTAAGAACATTCATTCAACGTTCAATAAAATGTATTCTCCCACAATAAAAAAAAGTTTAATCAGTCATAATGAAAATAATAGTTATCTTTACAACGTTCAGTTAATGTTTACAACCAATTCTACAGCTTATTTTTATTCTTTCTCTTTCACATTTAAAATTTTCTATGAGCTCATTTATGTCCGTAATTTGCTTTAGTTAATAATATAAAGTAAACATTCGTGAAAAGATTTTTAAAAAATAAAATAAAAGTGATATTTCTCATTAAAGATTATATACTTCAAGTTGAATCAATCTTCTTTTTTTGTTTGCGAATGAGCATAGAAACTCAAGGAGATATTTAATGGAAATAACAAGAACAAAAAATTTCTAAATATCGCAAAATGCGAAATAGTTTTGACAAAAAATAATCTTTAAAAAATAAATAAATAAATAAAATCAGAGAGTTCAGTTAATTAGGAAGCATTTGAAAAAGTCATTGTAACCGTATCGAAATTCTTTCTTTGTTTTGAAAAATAATATTCCAAGCAATGCGTCTTCATTTTAAAACCATATCATTAAAAATTTTTTGGGGAAAAATAAAAATCATCATTCTTTGAAATGTAGCCAGAATAAATTTAAAAGAAAATGGCACAGTTGCTCTTTTCGTTTTTTATTTTTTAAAGAAAATAAACTGGTTTATATTTATTGATCCCGAAATAGCTGCGAAATAATGTTAATCATTACCGGAATTATTCCAAGTTAATATTTTAAGGCGAGAAAATTCTTTTCGAAACCTAGTTTATTCTTTTTTTTAAACTCGTTAAGGAATTTACACTTTATTTAATTTTTGAATGGAAGTTATTTGTTTATGAAGAATAATAATCGTTCGTATTTTTCCGCTGCTAAACAGTGTGGTTTGTTTATTTTTATAAAACGCGTTAAAACTTTTTTTTGTTTATTATTGAATGTATATATATTTTTTCCTTTTGTTTATTTATTCTTCTAAAGAATTCAAAAAGATATGTATATGAAAGAAATAATTATGTTCCAATCTGAATTTTTATGTTTTTAAAAGGAGAAGTTATGTTGTACGACTAATTAGTTAAAGCACTTTTGTTCGTACACAAATTAAATTTCGTGTATAAATCAGAATTTTTTTGTTTTCTTTAGAAAATCGTGTAATATCGGTTTTCATCTTTGTTACTTATCATCTGAAAAGTTAAGTATGTAGGTAAAAAAGTATCCGAGTTCAAATTTAAGTGCCACTGTAAAAATACTGGGAGTATTTTATTAAGTTGCTAGATTTCATTAATTTTACCCAGTATCAATAAGCTGAGTATTCTAAAGAAGTTTTTAGAAAATTCAAAAGAAGTTTAGATAGAGAAGAAAACATATTCTGAAGAAATATTATAGTAAATAAGTTTTTCTTTTTAATATTTGTGAATATTTATATTTGCCATCAAAATTCTTAATTGTTAAATGTTTTTCTTTCTAAGATGTTATATTATCTTAAAAAAAAATTAAGCTACGTCAATTTAGCTCTATTTTCTTTAAGAAGAATTTTTGTTGGTTCTAGTTGAATATCAGTGGAGCATAAGTGATCACAATAGCATTTAATTCATTAACACAACAACAACAACAGTTTTAATGTTTCTTAATCATAACTGTATATTAACATACATTTACAAAAAATTAATTAATTTTAATGCATACTTAGTTGAATAAATAAAATTTTAATTTTAAAATTTTAATATATATTAACAACATTAATTCAACTCTGTAAAATGTGACTAAAACCTATAATAAAAAGTTTAATCAATTCTATAAACAAAATAATGTTTCTTTTTACAACATTCATAATGCTTACAACCAAATCTTAAGCTTATTTTTTTTATTCTTTTCTTTTTCACATTTAAAAATATCTTATGAGCTCATTTATGTTTTTCAAATTCGCTTTAGTTAATAATGTAGAGTAAACATTCATTGAAAAGATTTTAAAATGAAAAAAATGATACTTCTCATTAAATTCAGAAGAAGCCGCAGTAAGTCGTCTTTTCTTTTCTTTTCACGAAAATGAAATAGAAACTCAAGAAGGCATTTAATGGAAAATAACAAGAACAAAAATTCTTAAGTATCCCAAAATGCGAAATAGTTTTTGGACAAATTATCCTTAAAAATTAAATAAATAAAAAATCGTAGAGCTCCAGTTAATTAGAAAGCATTTGAAAAGTCCACTGTAACCGTATCGAAATTCTTTTCTTTTGTTTTTGAAAAATAATATCGCTAACAATGCGTCTTCATTTTTTAAACCATATCATTAAAAATTTTGGGAAAAAATAAAAACATCATTCTTTGAAATGTAGCCAAGAATAAATTTAAAAGAAAATGGCTTACTTTTTTCGTTTTTTATTTTAAAGAAAATAAACTGTTTATATTTATTGATCCCGAAATAACTGAGAAATAATACAATCATTACTGAAATTATTTCAAATTAATATTTAAAAGAGAGTAAATTATAGACATTGTTTTGCCTATTTTTAAACTCGTTTAGGGGAATTACACTTTATTTAATTTTAAAATGGGAGTTATTTGTTTAGCAGAAAATATCGTTCGTATTTTTGCTCCCTAAGCAGTGCCGTTTGTTTATTTTTATAAACACGTCAAAAAAAATTTTTCTTTTTTTTATTATTGAATGTATAATATTTTTATCGTTTTGTTTATTTATTTACTTAAAGAATTCAAAGGAAGATCAATATAATATGAATGAAACAATTATATTGCTATTTTGATTTTTTATGTTTTTTAATGAGAAAATTATTTAGCACATCTAATTAGTTAAAATTGCTGTGCGTATATAAATTAATTTTCGTGTTTAAATCACATTTTTTGTTAATCTTTAGAAAACGTAATATCGGTCTTTGCTTACTTATCATCGGAAAAGGGTGATCTAATAAAAAAGTATCAAACACATTGATACTGTAAAAAAACTAGAATTATTTGAAATGCTAGTTTTCGTTAATATCAGTCATCATTAATGAATATTTAAAGAAGTTCTAGAAAATTCTACACAGAAGCTTAGAGTGAAAGTTAGGAAAAATATCTAATGAAATATTATAGCATAAGCTTTTTACTTCTGTTCTCATATTTATATTTAGCATCAAAATCTTAATACTTTTCATTTTTAAATCGTTTTTTTTTCTTCAAGATATATATTCGAAAGATAAACTAAGTCAATTCTGAAATATACTTTCTTTAAGTATTTTTGTGTTATTCTAGTTGAATGCTGTGAAGTAATCCACCTATGAATACCATTGAAATCGCCGAGAAAGCATTGAATTCGGAGGACTTTTAGAGAATATTGCCCTAAATTTGTTATCCTATGTGAGAGTGACTGCATCAACAATGAATTTGAACTTAAAATCACTGTCACGCTACTCACACTCATATCTTCATGCCAAGAATTTCCCGCATGCTGATTTAATCGAATAAATAATTTAATAAAGTACCAACGGGCCCATGCCTGACTCGTGGCTCAGTGGCAACGCACCGCTGTTGAGGCATTGGGGTTGAGGGTTCAACCGCTTTTGGGAGACACTGTTTCAAAAACGAGAGGCTCGATGGCGATTGTGATGTTAAGCATCTTGCCACGATTAGTCGAGGTACCTGATCGGGGTTTTCTCCTCCCGATAGGCAAAACGGGAGTGCTTTTCCCGAAAATCCTCCCAGAAGTTTGGCCGTCCTTCTTTAGTTCACGGAGTCAAGTCAGACTTCTGCTATAGATTCACTCAACACATCACGGAAGCTGCCGCCTTCTTCCATGGAAGGACCACACTGGGTTCTTGGACTTGTTCTAGATGTTGCTATCTACAAGTGGGATAAGAAAAAAGATTAAACTACATCAGTTTGAGAAAATATAGTTTCTTTAAAGTATTTTTATTATTCTAATTGAATATTGGTGGAACATCAGTGATCTACCCTTAAGAAAACAACACAATTACATTTAATCCATTAACACAATTACAACTCACTAAAAAGTTTTAATTCTATTCTTAATCGTAACTGGAAAATTAACCTACATTATACTTAAGAATTGTTTAATGTATATTAAGTTCAATAAATGAATGAATATAATGTTTAATATTTTAATGTTTACAAACAACATTCATTCAACGTTCAATAAAATGTATTCGCCACAAAAAAAGTTTAATCAGTCATAATAAAATAATGATTAACAACATTCGTAATGTTTACAACAAATTCTTCCTTTATTTAAAATTCTTTCTTTTACGTTTAAAATTTCCTATCAGCTCATTTATATTTTCCAGAATGTGCTTTAGTTAATAATATAAAGTAAACATTTTTAAAATGAAAAAAAACAATAATACTTCTCATTAAGATTAAATACTTCAATTTGAATCAATCTTCTTTTTTCTTTTCACGAATGAAATAGAAACTCAAGAAGACATTTAATGGAAATAACAAGAACTAAAATTCTAAATATCCCAAAACGCGAAATAGTTTTGACAAAATAATCTTTAAAAATAAATAAAAGCAGAGAGCTCAGTTAATTAGGAAGCATTTGAAAAGTCACTGTAACTGTATCGAAATTCTTTCTTTGTTTTGAAAAATAATATTCCAAGCAATGCGTCTTCATTTTAAAACCATATCATTAAAATTTTTGGGAAAAATAAAAACATCATTCTTTGAAATGTAGCCAAAATAAATTTAAAAGAAAATGGCGTAGCTACTCTTTTCATTTTTTATTTTAAAGAAAATAAACTGGTTTACATTTATTGATCCCGAAATAACTGCGAAATAATGTTAATCATTACCGGAATAATTCAAGCTAATATTTTAAAAGCGGAAAATTCTTTTCTAAACGTTGTTTTTTTTTTTTAACTCGTTAAGGAATTACACTTTATTTAATTTTGAATGGAAGTTATTTGTTTATGAAGAAGAAGAATCGTTCGTATTTTCGCTGCTAAGCACTGGCGTTATTTATTTTTATAAACGCGTTAAAACTTTTTTTTTGTTTATTATTGAATGTATAATATTTTTGTCGTTTTGTTTATTTATTCTTCAAAAAGATATGTATATGAATAAACAATTTTGAATTCAATTTTAATTTTTTTTTTGTTTTAAAATGAGAAATTATTTCGTACAGCTAATTAGTTGAAACACTTTTTTCGTATATAAATTAAATTTCGTGCATAAATCACATTTTTTTTTTGTTAACTTTGAAAATCGTGTAATATTGGTTTTTCATCTTTGTTACTTATCATCTGAATATGAGTTATCAGGCAAAAAGTATCACAATAATTGATACTGTAAAAAACTAGAATTATTTGAATAGCTAATTTTCGTTAAGTTCCAGTATCATTAATAAATATTCTAAAAAGTTTAGAGAAAAGAAGAAAAAATATTCTAAAGAAATATTATAAAGTAGTTTTCTTTTTAATAATTGTGTATTTGACATGAAAATCTTAATTTATTAATTTTTCTGTCTAAGATGTTATATTATCTGAAAAGATTCAACTACGTCAATTTGAGAAAATATATTTCATTTAAGTATTTTTGTTATTCTAGTTGAATAACAGTGAAACATCAATGCTCCACCTACGAATACAATTAATAGCCCATTGACAGGGAGGAAACATTGGGGGGCGAAGGGACTTTTAGAGAATATTGCCCCACATTTACGTATCCTACGAGAGAAAAAAACAAACAGTGACTGCAACGCACGTTGCCAGCAAGTCGAACTTAAACATATTTACGCTACCACACTATCTTCATTAAGACAATTTCCATATAGTTGATTCAATAGAGTAAATAATTTAAAAAAATACCAATTAGTGAATATCTAGTTGAATATCAGTGGAACATCAGCGATCCACCTACGAGTCCACCAACAGTCCATTGACGAAAGGCCATAAGTGAAAAACATTGCTTTCCGGAAGGACTTTTAGATGTAATAGCCCCACATCTACGTATCATATAAGCGAAAACACAAAAAGTGACTGCAACGCACGTCGAAAATTAATTCTAACTTAAATCCACTTATACGCTTGCAACGAACGCTATATTGGATTCAGTAAAATAAATAATTAAATTTAATAAAATAGCAATTTAATTTTCTGTATAGTTTTATCATACTATTAAGTACACTCATGTCCATAAATTAAGGATAATTCAAAATCACACAGAAATTGAACTCTAAAATAAAAATTTCTCCTGTAGAATTATCACACACATCTTCAAAGAAGAATATTCAAATTACAGGGAAACCACTAGATGGCGCGGGTAGTACGTCACAATGACGAGTGTAGAGAGGGGTATATAAGTGTGGCAAAGAAGTAAAATTGTTACAAGCGCTTTAAAAGCCTTTCAATGCAATAACCGCATAGTTATGGCACAAAGGGAGCATTTGGATGATTTTTTACGTGGTAGGAATTATCGGACGACTGGAATGTGGACGTACCCAGCTGGAAGTATCCGAGGAACTTGGATCGCCCAGAGTGTCATCTACAGGCTTTGGCAACGATTCCAAGATGATGGTAATGGGTGTAGATGTTACAGCACAGGTCGCCCCGAGTTACAACGCCGAATGAGGACCGGTATTTAGCAGTTACTGCCAAAAGAAACAGACGGAGCACAGCATCAGACCTGTCTCGTCAGATCTCTTCAGCTACCGGTACGACAGTTTCAAGACAGACCGTGTACAGACGCTTAGGGCACATTGGTCTATATGCTCGTAGGCCTGTCAGATGTGTTCCACGCAACTCACTGTCGCCTGCGATTAACCTGGAGTAGAGGCATGCATTGGGGACACCGCAACAGTGGTCTTGTGTGATGTTTTTCCGACGAGTCAGGTTTAGTTTGCAGTCTGATTCTCACCGGACTTTCATATGGAGTTCCGGTACCCGTTACCACCAGAGAACACCATTGAACGACACCGTTACGGTGATGCAGGATGCTCGTTTGGGGGGAATTATTCTTGGTTCCAGAACTGACCTGCATGTTCAGGTGTAACGATGACAGGCCACATCTATCGGGATGTCATTCTGGAACAACATGTACATTTGTTTCAGGGCGCCATGGGTGCTGAATTTTGTTTATGGATGACAACGCCCGTCCTCACCGTGCAAGCATTGTAGACGAATGCCTTCAATTGGAGGATATCACCCGTATGGATTGGCCAACATACTCACCGGACTTGAATCAATAGAGCATGTGGGATATTCTTGGCCGACAGTGATTGCAGCCCGTCAACCCCCTCCCACCTGTCAACCGGAACTTCGGAGGGCCTTGATGAGTGGTGTAATATTCCCCATTGCATATTCCCCATTGCATGAGTGGTGCATTTTCAGGAGACATACTCCATATTAACCATCCATACTAACCATGTTATACTGTTTTGGTAAATAGGTTCTTTTTTAAATTTGCTCTTGGGAGTAAAAATCGCAATTCTTATTAATTATGTTAAACATATAGCATCTTTTTGCTCTTTACCTTTTGTTTAATAAATAGACTTTACAAATAAGTCAAATTTGTTTTTTCTGTCGCTTTCTTTGCCTGAACTTCATTATCCTTAATTTATGGGCATGATTGTATATTGTATTTGAAAATCTGATCTAATATAAATATACAATAAATGCTTTACATGTAATCGTTAATTTGCAGATGATGAATATATAATTTTTATGAACTACAAATTTGCAGATTTAAAATAATATACAAATTTCATATCGTGAAAAATTTCGTTTAATTGATGCTTGTGAAATTAAAAGTTTTTATGCAAGAAATCAATGTCGTTTTTGTTACGTATTTAAAGATGAAAACAGTACTTGACATTAATAAAAATACTGTCTAGTAATAAAAGATCTTTTAAGTTATGAATACAAATAATTGCTCGTTTGTTAATATTTTCTATAACTTTAAAATCCATAACACTAAATTGTCAATTTTTTGTTTGAGGCTTAAATAAAAGTATAAAAAAAAATTTATTTTTTTTTTAATAAAAAATTTTCTAATTAAATAAAATAGTAAGAGATAATCAGAGATAATAATTTTTATATGATATAATAAATTGAATATTATTATTTTATAGCCTTTTTCTTATTTTTAATTTCTAATCTCTAATGATATTTTTCTAATAAAATTTAATAAGATAAAATATATTATGTTTACTGAATCAAGAATAAATCGTGTAATATAAGTTAGATATTAATAATTGTTTATCCAAATCTATTATTATTAAAAAAAACAGAATGTTTTATTTTTCCTATTTGATCACAGCCGTATCAAAAAAGAACAGCAAACGATTAAATTTATTTTGTTATGATAAAGTACACATTTGATCATAAAAATAAGAGGAATTTAAAATGTACAGAATAAATTTTAAATCTATATAACAGCTGTTATTTGAGAAGAAAAAACATTAAATAAACAAATGCAAACAAAACTTCAAACAACTACCATTTTAATCAAAAGCATTTTCTGAAAACAAAATAAATAAATATAAAAGTTTATTCTCTTTTATTCAAATATTTACAAATTATTTGATAATGAAAATAAATAAAAGCAAACGATTTTTTTAACTATTAGACTTTGAATTACAAACATTAATTTTTATTTTATTACACGCCTCTTAATTATTTAAATAAAACAGTTTTATTAATAATTATTAAATTAATAATTAGTTATTATAATTATTAAACTAAAATTAATTATTTGAATCAAATTATTAATTAAATTATTTTAATAAAACAGTTTATTTAAATAGTGAAAATAATTAAAAAATTATTTTGAGGTTTTCTTTATTGGTTTTATTTTTACTTCATCTACACCTAATTCACCATTCATTTACATCTAATTATTTTTTTATTAATTAATTTTTAATAAAATAGTTAAGGGAAAAAGAATTATTAATTATTGTAGTTATTTTTTGTAAATATTAAATTTTAAAAATTATTTTTGTTAATTAAATTTTATAATTAATTTGTTTGAATTTTTATTAATTTATTAACTATTAATAAAGAACTTAGATTTTACATATTATTTTACATACAAGTTAAAAAAATTATAATTCAGCAAAAAAATTGCATCTTTAATTGTTATAGTTTTATAATCACAAAAAATATAGATACATATATTTCTTGTTTTATACGTATGGTAGATTATTATTTTTGTATTTATTTATTATAAATGGCTAATGAAAAAAAAAAATTTTGTAATTATTTATTATAAATAGCTAATGAAAGATTTTTTATATTCCTTACTATTTAGCTAATGAAAGAACGGTTAAGCCTATAAACGTTTTTTTTAAATTACTACTTTAATTCCAAAGACGAAAAATAATTTTGAAATCGAGAAACTTCAGAAACATATGAACAATAAATACTTTAACAAATAATTAAAATATTAATTAATACAATAAATAATTAAAATTATTTCTTAGACCGGATATTAAACAATCTTCCGGTACAATCTTAATTTCTTAGATTGTACCGGATAAATTAAAAAACAATCGGTTTTATTTTTGACTTTGCAAAACTAATCCATTTTACACCTAATTATTTTTTTTATTAATTTTGTAAATATTTTTAAAAAGTTCGTGAAAATTGAGCTTTTATTTATCTATTAAAATATGACAACAAATAAAAGAAGTTAGATTTCAAATACTCCTACATACAAATTAAAAAATAATAATTAGCAAAAAAATGTATTCTTTAATTGTTATAGTCTTATAATAATAAAAATATGGACATAAATGCATTTTTTTTATATGTAGATTGAATAGTATTTTTATATTTCTTATTATAAATAGCTAATAAAAAAAAAATTTTATATTTCTTTATTATAAATAGCTAATGAAAAACTGTTAAGCCTAAAACGTTTCTTTTAAATCATTACTTTATTTCCATCCAAAAAAAAAAAAAAAAAAAGATTTCTTGAAATCTAGAAACTTCAGAAACATATGAACAATAAATACTTCTTTTTTTCCTGCAATTAACACAAGTACGTTAAAAAAATATAAAAGATACTGATAATTTTATCATAAATTTAATAAATATTACACTTATTACCAGGTTTTCGAATGAAAATAAAGAACACATTTTTTTTTTTTCAATTACAACGAGAATTCTTGAACAGACCAGAAAAAAAAATTCTGAAAACACTCAAAATTAATTTGTTTACATTTTTAATTTGCTACCACTAAAGTAGAGGTTGCATTGCGTCAACATTTGTTTTAATTATCAACTTTTTATTACCTCTCCATTAAAACCATTATCGTAATTTTGCAAGGCGAACTCGACATTACTTTTGTTAAATACTTATTTTTTTTTTTTTTCATTAATGAAGATTATTTTCTTAATGATTCTTTTTAAGCATTTTAGAACACGTATTTCTCTTTATCTGTAAGGAATGAAAAAAAATTTCTTCATCTGAATTTACTTACATGTGTTCTGGTATTAAAAGAGATACATTATTGTAGTTCTTTACATAAAATTCTTTATTAACGTTTTTATCGTCTGCACATTTGAATAAAAACTTAATACTTTTTTTTTTTTTTTTTTTTTTTTTTTTTTTTGGCAACAGAACATTTTTATGAAGTAATTCTATACATTTGTTTACTAATGGAGTAAATATATTTGTAAGTAGCTCTCCATAAATTTTTTTCCCTCAATTTTAGAAAAAAAAAGTTTTTTTGGTATCTACTTTTACTATTATTGTTAATTTTACTAGTGCCATTATTTAATTTCTATGAAATTTACATATTTATTTTTTCCGTAAGAAATTAGGTTCGTTATTTATATTTGGTGATTTCTTTTTATTGTGTGAAATGGAAATAAGAAAAAATTATTTAATTTGAATTTTTAAAAATTTTTAGTTTCTAAGAAATATATGCCTAATTATTACGCTATGTGAACATGATATCGTAGTGGCATTGATAAAATGAGTGAACAGCCAAAAGAAAGATTTATGCGTGCTTTTACCAGACTTAAATCAGCTAATAAAATAATAATCTGAATGTCATCATTCTTAATAAAATAATATTCTTCAATAATAAAATAATTATTTTTGAACGAACACTGATTTTTTGTATTACATGATTACTTTTATGACAAATTTCTGTGAATTGATTTTAATGACATATTTCTGTTAATTGTCACCGTCGATTAATTATTCTATTAATTGACAGTGAATATTAATTTTTATCACTTTGTAGAAATGTGTGTAAATTTTGAGCTTAAAAAAAAGCAGAGAAGTTTTATTATAAATGGGACGAATGAATTTACATTATTTATTAACTTTTGCTTAAGAACTGCTCTTAAAATAATGTATACTGATATAAACCTTTTATACCGTTAAGATTTTATGCGGTTAAGATAGTGAGTTTTTGCTATTGAAATAATGCATTTCTTTCCTTTAAGATATTATATTTATACCATTAGGAGAGTACATTTCTTCATTAAAAATATTGAATTTCATACCGTTATAATAGTGCATTCATGCCGTTCAGTGTATTTTCCTGCCGTTAAATAGTACATTTCCCTCTCATTTTTACAATAATGCGTTTTATGCCTTTACGATAGTGTATTTCATGACATTGATATAATATTTTTTTATCGTTAAGATTGTGTGGTTCCTGCCGTTACGATAATGCATTTCATGCCGTTGGTATGGTTTGTCGCTCTACTGTCATCTTGTGCACACTTTAACATACCGGGACCTACAGTTTAAAGTGGATTCCGAACCACTACAAACATCCATGGCACCGACGGGACTCGAACCCGGAAACTGTTTTCATGTCGTTGAGGCAAAAACACTCGACAAGAAAACGTTTTTGGTTCTTCAAATGCTGTCGGGGAAAGCTAAAAGATTGTGACACCTTCAGTTTTTGACGACAGACCATAGTACAAGTTTTATCTAGATATTTTAATTGTTTTAGTCTAGTCTGATTCAATAGCGAGTCTAAAAATAATAATGGTTTTGTTGTAAAGTGGCTGAATGTAAATAGAGAAACCATAATGCTAATTACACAAAAGAATAGTGATTAACGTAACTTGAAATTTTGTTTGAATAACATTTCATTCAATGGGCTTGAAACAATTTATTCCCGAATGGTGAATTGAACATGTATTTTTCCGATCTTTGCTATTACTATACATAAATCCACTTTTAAACCGCAGGTCCCGGTCTAATAGGATCGTAGAGCGAATTGCGGGGACATTGTCACTCCGCGCCCATGGCTTATCTTGAAGTTACACGCGCCCCTGGGTAGTGCAGTGGGTAACGTCTGTGCAGCGCTTGCTTGAAGGCATCCAAGACGGCTGTCTAAGTGTTTGCTAGCTGCATTAGAAAAAAACTATTACTATGCATTAATATTGCTAAGGCTGAGATGCTACTTGAGGGTTTAGGAATGATGTAGGTGAAGCTGTACTGCCCCCATTTTTGAACAAACTCCTCCAAAGGAAGCATCTTAAGTTTGCGTTCTCCTCTTTAACCCTAGATTTATCGTACCTATCCCTGGTGTAGACAGGAAAACTTTCAGTTTGGTTTGTTGTAGTCTACGGTTTTTTTTTTTTTTTTTTTTTGCAGTTTAGGTTAATTAGACCGGGATCCACAATTCAACGTGGATTCCGAAACAGCAACAAATATCCATACCACCACCAAGATATTCAACCTGAACCCCGTGGTACCAAAGGCCAGAGCGTTGGGGTCAGTTTGCTATCAGGCCGCCCAGTTTGGTTTAGTTGTCTTAGTACGTGTGAGGCTAGACCCGGTTCTCTTAGTAAGCTTTTTAGTGGTTCGGAATCCACTTTTAAACTGTAGGTCAAGGTCTAATTAGTCTAAAGTATGCACAAAATGACCATAGGGCGACAAACCAACCAACCTAGTAAACATAACCACCAGGTCACTCAGGAAGAATTTTCGAAATGGGAAACCTCGATTCAATCCAACAAAGGATGCCGATCACAAAATACTCCGTGTCTGCTGTAAAGGTGGACACACAATAAATTTATAGGTTGGAATGGCTTTCCGTGGAATTCGAGAACTGTTTAAACCCTTACATGCCAACCCTGCTTAAATCGGCTCTAAATTGTGCTGCTGCAATGTAAGTACTGTACATGAGGAGTGTAGCAAGTCTCACATTTCAAACCCTATATAACGCTGAATCTTTTATACATCTATTATTCCAATGATGATCATTACAGGTGAAAACGCCTAATTTCTGAAATCAACAACAACAAAATTTAAAGACATTAATATTATTTAACTTATATACATTATAACTTAACTTATATACATTATATACATACATACTATTGTAACTTATATACATACATTTATATACATTCCCATTATTTATCCTATTGTCTAATGCATATATTCACGACCCCAAATAACGCCGCTATAAAATAGACTACTTTGCGCTCTATACCAGTACATTGCAATTAATTATCCAACACGTCACACTGAAAAATTTCTTTTTCAAAACCTAAAACTGCAATAAATCTCAATTTCTTAAAACTTCCCTGTTACTTTCAATGGCAAAAAAAAAAAGAAAGAAATACTATTGAGTTTTCCCTTAGCACTTCCGAAGGTGTCTCATTTCAAGAAAATAACAGTTTTCTTGGAGTCCGTGACAAATATTATCCCCGGCTGCACGTAATTAGAGATTCAAATGATCTGTACTAAAAGTCCATTGGTTATAGAATTTTAATTACAACTGCCATAGAAATCGGCACAGCTTAACGCAAATGCAAACTGCACGCTTGTCGGCCATATGTTTGCTCACAGGGAACTGTTTGTTTATATGATATCCAAATATCTCATATTAACAAATATCCGCCCAAATATCCACCCTGTTGGGAACTGTTTGTTAGTATGAGAATAATATCGATACAACAAATATAGTCACATTTGTTAGGACCTGATGGCCAAGTGGACAGACGCTCGGTACCACAGGTTTCGGGTTGAACTGCATATAACCACTTTATATAACATAAAAATACATATATATATATATGTGTTAATAAATATAACATATGTAAAATGGCAGATTTGGCTTCAAAAGTCTTTTCAAAAGTCCGACAAGTAATAGACGCCCTGGATGCACATTGGCTAGCGCTGTGGGAGATTGGTACCACAGGTTCGGGTTCGAATCCCGACGATGTCATGGATGTTTGTAGTGGTTCGGAATTCTTTTAAAACTATAGATCCCGGTCTAATATGATTATAGTCTTAGTCCGTAAAGGAAAAACGTCTTTGTAATGAACCCTGCCGTTAGGCAGAAAAGTCCTGACCCACAATGGGGCTGTTGCGCCAATGAAGAAGAAGAATGGTTGGAAATGTTATGAATTAAATCACATAACTTTTCAATTAATGGTATCTCAGAAGATATTTTATTATTGCGTCACTAATTGGTTAGATCCGTAGACCCCGGTCCGTAAGCCTCGTAGCTCCAGGTCTCTTATGACTATAGCCCAATCAGACTTTTCACTCACATCATTCCCAAAACTGTAAAAGAGGCAACTCAGCTCTAGACACAATGATGGGAGTGGTGTGGTGTGGTGGAGTGGAAGTAGTAGTATCACATTCGTTGCTTAATAACAGTGTGTGCTGGTGGCATAAATTTCAGTCACTGCCTTTAGAATCAAGTAGACTCGATGGCCACTGCGATAGAATATGCAACCGTCCCCCTTAGGAACATTAGTGAGAGTGATTCGAATCTTGATGTTTGTTAGTGGTTGGAATCCACGTTAAACTGTAGATCCCGGTTTAATTAGCCTAAAGTGTGCAAAAATTATCGTAGAACTACAAATCAAACCCAAACTCAAGTGGGAGTTTTTCACTTACTTTCATACGGCAAATGCTTTTAAAATATCTTTTTCTGAAGGCATCATTTCCATATACTTTTTCAATGAATATTTTATGGTATACAATAGTGCACCACGATATTTATCTATAGACAAAAAAAGAAAATAGAGTACAGTGCTTTAGAAGATCAAAGTTTGATACCTACTGAAAAACAAGCAAACTCAGGAGGTGAATGTTACATAGTACCTTATTTGTAATAAAGCTGCTTGTTTGAAATTCAAGGTTTTTTAACAAGATGCTACCAAAATGCTTTAAAAGATTACGAGTAAAATGAGTAGATTAAGTGGAGAATATGACAGAGTAAGTCGCTTCGGTAATGTATTTCACAGTTTCGGGGCCCGACTTGTGGCTCAGTGGCAACGGGCATTAGGGTGGAGATTCAATAAACTGGCAACTTTATTGCAGACGCTGTTTCAAAAAAAAACGAGGAGGCTCGTTGGCGTTTGTGATGTTCAGATTCTTGTCTTGTTGGTCGGAGTACCTGGTGGAGTTTTACGGTTTTTTTCCCCATACTAGTACGAGATAGTTGCCCTAAAAGTCCTTTGGAAGGCACTGCCTGCTTCTTCAGCGACGAGGAGTCAAGTCATACTCTACCTAACTAAACTAAACTAATTAACTTAAATTAACTAACTTAACTATTAGACTATTTATAATTATATAACAATTAGAGGAAAGAATTAACAAAAATACACTCTTGCTGCAACAGCATTTCTGAAAAGCGTGTCTTGACTTATAAGAAATAATGAAATTGGCGAAGCATTATGATATTTTTAATGAATGAAAATTTTCAAATCTATACCTAATTTTATTTATTAAAATTTCTTTATAAAAATTTGATTTTTTATAATTTCATTAAGAAAGAAATTGTCTGAATTTGTATTCCAGAAAAAAATAAAAGTATTTTTATGAACTTAAGTTTTGTTGCTTAATACATTTTCGGCTGCTTGATACTGTCTCGTTAGTTGCAAAGTTCTTTTTTTTTTTTTTTTCTTCTTAAAAATAATGACCATACTTTTACTTAAAAGAAAAAAATTTATACACACACAGGCAAAAAGTTTCATCTGTGCAAACAGTAAAATAAATGGATTTAGGCTTCCGTGAATAACAAAAAAAAATTTCATCTGTAATTACAGTAATTTGTTGTTTTCATAACAAAAAGTAATGAAAACATCTTGTTTAAATAAAATTCTTTTGTTTACTCTAGTTTAAAAAAATAAAAATATTGTTTTTGCAGTTGCATTAATTATAAAACAAGTATTTTTACTATAAACTTCGTTACCTAGATATATGGTTGTAACAAAAAATATTAATAAAAATCGATTTAAAATATATTATTATGCTTTTTTTGTCTCTTATAAATTAAGTTCTATTTTATTTTTTGTTACTAATAAAAATATTTCCACTTGGTATTATTTTACTGTTTATGGAAATACAGCATTGCGTAAATTACGATTATTTTACTAAGTTTAACTGCTACTAAGTATTTATTAAGGTTTATCTTAGGTGATTATTAATCAATTTATTTAGGTTTAAGGTTTAATTAATTTATTTATTAAACTTTTAGTTTATTAAGGGTTCATGTATTTATTTAAAGTTTAATTTACTAAGGTATATTTCAAAGTTTACTTTTTAACGTTTAATTTATTAAGGCTAAATTATTAATTAATTTACTAAGTTTTTTATTATTACTATTTACATTAGGTGATTATTAATAAATTTATTCGGTTTTAGTTTTAATTAATTTATTTATTAAAAGTTTAGTTTACTGAGTTTAATTAAGATTTAACTTATTTATTTAAAGATTTTAATTTACTAAGGTTTAATTTTTTAAGGCTAACTTATTAATTAATTTACTAAGTTTTAATTATTACTACGAATTAGTTACTAAGGTTTTGCATTATGGGATTATTAAACAATTTACTATTGTTTAAGGTTTTAATTTATTTATTTATTGAAAGTTTAATTTACTAAGGTTTAATTTAAGGTTTAAATTTATTTTTAATTTTAATTTACTAAGGGCCCTAACTCAAGGTTTAATTTATTAAGTAAAAATTATTAATTAATTTACCAAGGTTTAATTTAAGGTTTAAATTTATTTTTTAATTTTAATTTACTAAGGGCCCTAACTCAAGGTTTAATTTATTAAGTAAAAATTATTAATTAATTTACTAAGGTTTAATTCAAGGTTTAATTTATTAAGGTTAAATTATTAATATATTTATTGAGGTTAAATTATTAATTTATTTATTAAGGTTTAATTTATTAAGGCTAAATTATTAATGAATTTATAGTTTAATTCAAAGTTAATTTTATTAAGGTTAAATTATTAATTAATTTACTAAGCTTTAACTCAAGATTTAATTTACTTAGGTTAAATTATTAATTAATTTACTATGGTTTGTTTATTCAAGATTTAATTTGTTAATACTGAATTATTAATTAATTTGCTACTGTTTAATTCAAGGTTTAATTTATTAAGGCTAACCTAAATAAATTAAATAAGCCTTAGTAAATTTTTAATTAATTCACTAGGTCTACTAGTATTAATTAAGGTTATAACTTAATTAACGTTTACATTTAAAAAGTTACGTTCTTACTTAGACCATAATCTATGTTCACAAAGACCACTGTTAGACCATAGTCTATATTAGAAAATTGCGCATTTCTATAAAGGACAAAAGAATTTATTAATTAAAAACATTTATTAAGATTTATGTATAAGATTTGCTAAGTTAATGTCTTGATTACTAATAAATTATCTGCTTCAAAAACGCACTTGCAAAACAACACTTAAAAGACGGTACATCTCATCAACGCATGCATAGAAAATCTCCAAAACAACGATAACACATACTTTTAATCTCCAACTCAATGCAACATGTTGAACAAAGATTCAAAATAGTAATTCACGGCAAGTAGCAAGCAACACACTTGCAATTTAACAACTCATTCCATCAGAACGAAAAGTTAGAACGCAGATATTCGAAATTGGTCAGTCAGGAACATTAATATAACTTCATTGTCTTCTTGAATGGCCTCTATGTAAGGATTCAAGGATAATAAAAGAAATTTCTTTTCAAACACGGCTGAATTATACACACCTCCATTATCTTACCTGTCTCATTAATTTAGCAGAAAATATTAAAGCGCCAGTTATGATTAAACCCAATGCACTTAAGTTTTCCACCTTGAATAATTAGGTCCGAAGGCAAAGTGGGAATAAAAATATATATGTTTGAATAAGTACAATAGCCATGGCGTATCCAATGGTTTATGAATCCTTTTTATTGGTTTAATGCAGGTGTGTTTAATGAAGTATTTATTAGGTGGCCCATAATTAATTGAACGAGGAGTTGTTGCTGTTGTTTTTTTTACAATCTTTTCGTTTTGTATAGTGGTAGCGTATTAAATAAGCCTTGACGGCGCATTGATTGCATATTAGAGACACACATTGACAAAGCGTTGTTTAAAAACTTAATTAAAGTGAGAATATATTTATTTTATGAGCATTTTTTTTGAAAATGGAAAAGTTATTTAATTTTTTATAACAATATCACAGAAAATTAAACAACGTTCTTTCAAAAAAAGCCATTTGGTGTAAGTGGAACTGCTTTTCAGCCTTTAAATATATTTTAATGATCATCAGTGGCGCAACAACCCCATGTTGGGCCAAGACCTTCTGCCTACTGGTAGATTTCGGAGACGAGATGTTTTCGTTTTATGGGGTAGGTTGTCAGCACTACGCCCAATGCTCTACAGTCATATCTACTGGGACCTATGGTTGGATGGACCTATGAACCTAAAGAAAATCCCTACCACTACAAACATCCATGGTAAGCCCGGAACTCGAATTCGAAAACCTGTGGCACCGAGTCTTAGTCACTGGCCATCAGGACCCATACATTTTTGGTTTGTCGTTCTACGGATATTTTTTGCACACTTTGAGCTAATTAGACTGAGACCGACAGTTTAAGGTGGATTCCGAGCCACTCACAAACATCCATGCCACCGCCATGTTTCGATCCTGAATCATGTGGTAACAACGGCCAGAGCCCCATAAAGGACAAACAAATTTATTAATTATAAACGACAAAGAGGTTTCGATATTTGTATATAAGATATCCAAAGCTAATATCATAATTGCTAATAAATTATCTGCCTTAATAACTCATTTGCGGAACAACACTTAACGGATCGTCAACACATGCGTCGAAAATCTCATTTACAACGAAAACACGTATTTTAATCTCCAACTCAATGCAACACGCTGAACAAAGAAATAAAATTAAGTAGCAAGGCAAGCCGCAAGCGCACACTTGAAGAAAATCGGCAACTCATTCCATCGGAACGAAAAGTCAGAAAGCAGATATTCGAAATTGCGAAGTTAGAACATTAATATAACTTCATTGTCTTCTTCAATGGCCTCTCATGTAAGGATTCCTGGATAATAAAAGTTTCTTTTCAAACACGGCTGAATTATGCAACACCTCCATTATCTACCTGTCTCATTAATTTAGTAGAAAATATTAAAGCGCCAGTTATGATTAAACACAATGCACATAAGTTTTTCAACCTTGAATAATTATGTCCCGAAGGCAAGTGGGAATAAAAAATAGATATTGTTTGAATAAGTACAATAGCTTGAGCGTATCCAATGGTTTATGAAACCTTTTTTTATTGGTTTAATGCAGGTGGGTTTAATGAAGTATATTTAGGGATGGCCCATAATTAATTAAACGGGAAGTTTTTCTTCAGTGTTTTCGTTATGTGTGGTGTTTAGCGTATTAAATAAGCCTTGAAGGCACATTGATTGCATATTAGGAGGCACACATTGACAAAGCGTTGTTTAAAAACGTAATTAAAGTGAGCATATATTTATTTTGTGAGTATTATTTGGAAATGGAAAGTTATTTAATTTTTTCGTCAATAATAATACAGAAAAATAAACATATTTCTTTCTTTCAAAACACAAAGGATGCAAATGAAACTGCTTTTTTTTGTCCTTAAATGTAATTTAGAAATTGTAATATCTATTTTTTATATAGTTATAAATAATGCAATTTTGATATAATAATTTACATGCATTATACTTAGTTTTGATAAATATTATAAAGAGCAAGATGGTGCTTTTTAAACAAAATATCAGAAACCTCATCATAAAAGATATCATCATCATTGGTGAAACAGCCCCATGGTAAGCAAAGGCCCGTCTGTTTACTGGATGATTTCGATTTTTTCATAAAAAGAAGACAGGACATGTTTTCTTTTTATGGGGTAGGTTTGTCATAATAACTCGTGATCTACTGTTTAAAGTAGTTCCGTACCACAACAAACATCCATGTAAACCGCCGGGACTGAAACCCGAAACCTGTGGCACCGAGAGCTAGTCATTTGGCCATTATGCCCTATAAAGAATTGCTTTGTCGCTCTACTGTCATATTTTTGCACACTTTGAGCTAATTAGACCACTAATATAATTATCCATAATTATTATTATTATTACTCCATAATTATTTGAGCTAATTAGATTGAGCGGGACCTACAGTTTAAAGTGGATTTGAACCACTAGCAAACATAAAATGCCATCGCAAGTATTCGAACATAAACCCTGTAGTACCAACGGGCAGAGCCCCATAAAGGACCAACAAGTTTATTAATTATAAAAGACAAAAAAGATTTTCCGATTTTTACATAAGATTTCCAAGCTAATGTTTTGATTACTAATAAATTATCTGTTTAAATAAAGCACTTCCGAAACAACACTTAACGGATCATCATCACATGCGTCGAAAATCTCCATTCCAACGAAAACACACACTTTTAATCTCAAACTTAATGCAACACGCTGTACAAAGAATCAAAATGTTAATTCAAGGCAAGTAGCAAGCATACACTTGAAGAAAATCAGCAACCTATTCCATCGGAACCAAAAGTTAGAAAGCAGATATTCGCAAATGGGAACTAAAGGAACATTAATATAACTTCATTGTCTTCTTCAATGGCCTCATGTAAGGATTTGTGGGTAATAAAAGAAGTTTCTTTTCAGACACGGCTGAATTATGCACACGTCCATTATCTTACCTGTCTCATTAATTTAGCAGAAAATATTAAAACGCCAGTTATGGTTAAAAACACAATGCACTTACGTTTTCAACCTTAAATAATTAGGTCCTGAAGGCAAGTGGGAATAAAAATAGATGTGTTTGAATAAGAACAATAGCTTCGGTCTAAGAAACTTTTTATTGGTTTAATGCAGGTGTGTTTAATGAAGTATATTTCGGGCGGCCCATAATTAATTGAACGAGGAGTTTTTCTTCTATGCTTCGTTTTGTGTGGTGGTACCAAATTAAATAAGCCTTGAAGGTACATTGATTGCATATTAGAGACACACATTGACATAGCGTTGTTTAAGAACTTAATTACAATGATAATGTATTTATTTTATGAGCATTATTAGAAAATGTAAAGTTATTTAATTTTTTTAACAATAATAATAAAACATAAAAATAAACAACTCTCTTTCAAAATACAAATTGATGTAAGAGAAACTGCTTTTCATCTTTTCATCATGATCATCAGTGGCAAAACAGTTCCATGTTGGGCCACTAAATGACCATGATAAATTCCGTATTAAACCGGGCCTGAATGGCCGAGCGGCTAGCGCTCCCGCTCTCGGTACCAAGGGTATCGGGTTCGTATCCTCGCAGTGTCATGGATGTTTGTAGTGATGTTTATAATAAATTTCTTCTCAATTACATCATTCCCAAACTGTCAACGGGTAACGCAGCTCTAGGCACAGTGATGTGGTGTAATAGTCATATTAGACCGGTTGCTACAGTTTAATGTGGATTCGGAACCACTAACAAACTTACATACCGCCGCTACGTTTCGAACCTGAAGCCTGTAGTAACAATTGACAGAATAGTAACAATTGAAGCCTGTCTCATTAAGGACCGCCGGTATTCGAACCCGAATCTAGTCACTCGGTCATCAGGTCCCATAATGGTTTGGTTTGGATGTCGCACTACGTTCATTTTTTGCACACTTTGTACTAATTAGACCGGTCCTACAGTTTAAAGCGGATTCCGAACCACTTACAAACATTCGTGTCATTGCAGGATTCGAACCTGAAGCCTGTGTTACCAACGGCTAGAGCCCCATAAAGGACAAATAAGTCTATTAATTATAAAAGACAAACGAATTTTCCGATTTTTATATAAGATTTCTAAGCTAATGTCTTGATTACTCATAAATTATCTGTTTCAATAACTCACTTCCGAAACAACACTTAACGGATCATGAACACATTCATAGAAAACCTCCATTACAACGGAAACACGCACTTTTAATATATCCAACTCAATGCAACACGTTCAACAAAGAATCAAAACGTTAATTTAAGGCAAGCAGCAAGCACACACTTGAAGAAAATCAGCAACTCATTCCATCGGAACGAAAAGTCAGAAAGCAGATATTCGAAATTGGGAAGTTAGGAGCATTAATAGGTCTTCTTGAATGACCTATTATGTGAGGATTCGTGGATAATAAAAGAAGTTTCTTTTCAAACACGGCTGAATTATTCACACCTCCATTATCTTACCTGTCTCATTAATTTAGAAGAAAATATTAAAGCGCCGGTTATGATTAAACGCAATGCACTTCAGTTTTCAACCTTGAATAATTACGTCCCGAAGGCAAGTGGGAATAAAAATAGATATGTTTGAATAAGTACAATAGCCATGGCGTATCCAATGGTTTGTGAAACCTTTTATTGATTTAATTCAGGTGTGTTTAATGAAGTACATTTGGGGGGCATAATTAATTGAACGAGAAGTTTTTCTTCAATGTTTTTGTTTTGTGTGGTGATTATAAAATAAGCCTTAAAGGCACATTGATTGCCTGAATAAAAATCTCCAATTCTCGTATTAGAGACTCACAAAGCGTTGTTTGAAAATGTAATTAAACTGAGAATATGTTTATTTTAAAAGGAAAGTTATTTAATTTTTTTATAATAATAATAAAAATACAGAAAAATAAACAACTCTCTTTCTTTCAAAGCACAAAGAAAGTAAATGAAACTGCTTTTCAGCCTTTGTTATAACTTAGAAATTATAATTTTATATTAATTTTTATGCAGTTATCAATAATACAATTTTGACATAATAATGTTAAAACTGTATTATTATGTCTTAATGTCTTAATTATTGTGTCTTATATTATAATTATTTTTTGATATATATTATAAATTACAAAATGATGATATTTAATCAAAATAACAGAGATCTCATCTTGATGCAGAAAAGGAATCATGATTAGAAAGCAAATATTCGAAATTGGGAAGTTATTATTGTCTTCTTCAATGGTCTCTTACGTAAGGATTCAAGGATAATAAAAGAAGTTTCTTTTTAAACACGATTGAATTATGCACGCCTCCATTATCTTACCTGTCTCATTAATTTAGTAGAAAATATTAAAGCGCCAGTTATGATTAAACACTATGCACTTAAGTTTTCAACCTTGAATAATTAGGTCCCGAAGGCAAGTGGGAATAAAAATACACATGTTTGAATAAGTACAATAGCCACGGCGTATCCAATGGTTTATGGAACCTTTTTATTGGTTTAATGCAGGTGTGTTTAATGAAGTATATATTAGGGTGGCCCATAATTAA
Source organism: Caerostris extrusa (assembly GCA_021605095.1). Lineage (NCBI taxonomy): Eukaryota > Metazoa > Arthropoda > Arachnida > Araneae > Araneidae > Caerostris > Caerostris extrusa. The sequence goes on from BPLR01015515.1 coordinate 24,837, forward strand.
TTGAACGAGGAGTTTTTCTTCAGTGTTTTCGTTCTGTGTGGTGGTTAGCGTATTAAATGAGCCTTGAAGGCACATTGACTGCATATTAGAGACGCACATTGGCAAAGCATTGTTTAAAAACGTAATTAAAGTGAGCATATATTTATTTTTGACATTTATTTGAAAATGGAAAGTTATTTAATTTTTTTTTAAAGAATAATAATAATACAGAAAAATAAATAACTTTCTTCCAAAACACAAAGGATGTAAATAAAACAGCATTTCAATCTTAAAATATAATTTAGAAAGTATTTTGTGTTAATTTTGATGCAGCTATAAATAATACAATTTTCGATATAATAATTTTATATATTATAAGTATTTTTGATACATATTATAAGGGTCAAGACGATAATATTTAATCAGAATATCAGAGGACTCGTCATAAAAGATATCATCATCATCGTCATTGGGGCAACAGCCCCATGGGGCGCCAAAGGCCGTCTGCTACTGACAGATTTCGAGACGAGATGTCTTCTTTTTACGTAAGTAGGGTTATCATCTCTACACCCAACAGCCATATTATACCGGGACATACGGTTTAAAACTGATTCCGCCCCACCATAAACCTCCACGTCACGGGCGGAACTCGGGACACGGAGGGCCCTTAACCTGGGGCACCTAGTGCTGTCATTCGCATGGGAGCCATCAGACCTTATAAATATAGCTTAAAAATTGGAATTTTATATTAATTTTTTATTCAGTTATAAATAATACAATTTTGATGTAATAATTTTTATATATTATAATGCACCGTTGGTGATCCTTAGGACTGAGTTTCAATACGCTTGCGGCTCTATTGTAGACACCGTTTCAAAAAAAAAGAGGAGACTCGGTGGCGTTTGTAATGCTCAGCCTCTTACCTCATCTTAACGCGGGGTAGTTCCCCCTAAAAGTCGTCCCAAAAGACACTTCCCTTCCACTTCTACCACACGGAACAAAGTCAAACTTCTACAGACGGATGCGCCATCGCAACAGAAGTTGCCCCCTCCTTCCATGAGAACACACGGGTTCATCTACTTGGTCTAGATATTGCTGTCGTCCAAGTCATCAACATCATCGTCAGTGTCACTACAGCCCATGGTGGGCCAAGGCCGTCTGCCTGATTTCGATATTTCTGAGATTCCGAGAAGAGATGGTTTCTTTCTACATGCAGGGTTTTCAGCCCTACGCTCAATATCTACAGTCATATTAGACCGGGATCTACGGTTTAAGATGAAATCCGAATCTCTACAAGTATCCATGGCACCTCCGAGACTCGAACCAGGGCTTTTGTGGAATGGGAGAGATTTATCTGTCCAAGAGTTTATTGTGTCTACCCGCATGAAAACACAAGAATTTCCAATTCGATTATTAAGTCGAGTTTCTCACCCAGTTACAACACCAGGCCCTTCCAGACAATATATTTATTACCACCCTCACCTTTGTAACTGGAATGCAGCTGGAATTTTGATGAAGTATGGCACATATGGTCAGAAAATTCATTGGACTATTGTGGTCATAAATGGCGTCCATTAAGGTTCAGCAACAGCTTTATCGAAAAGGCATGTTTGCTCTAAAACCCCGTTATTAGCCTGCATCAGAAACCGTTTGAGTTTAATTCTATTAATCCTTCCAGCTAGACACGCATTCTGACGGCAGAGCGATGAGAATTAAAACAGGGCTCTAGTGCGTCGCCGCTGTTTGACGATTCGGGGCCGGATATTCGAAGGCCGGACTCACAGCGCTTTTATTCCCTTTAGAAAGGCAGGGGGAGGGGGGTGCTCTAATTAAATGTTTCGAACTGCACATCGGTGTCTTTGGAATAGCACTGGAATACGAATAGTCTTTCGTCGGAAACCTCTGGATTCATTACAGGAGTGACGTGCTCCATTCCATCTTTCAATGGCACTTGCCAATTATCGTTTGGTCGGTGATGGAAATGACTTGTGAAATGGATTGATTTTGAGCATAAATAATAGCATTTGTATCGCTAAATTGTAATCTTTAGATCTCCGCCGTGAAATGATTGGTAAAAAAAAAACATTTTGTTTAAATGTTTTTTATTTGTTTTTTGTTTGATCTTGAATTGAAAATGATTAAGATGGAAAAAATAAAAGGTTTTCACCAAGACATCAGGCATAAAATATTCTTCTATATAAAACAAGACATTGATATAAAAAATCTTTATTATCCTTAATCTCTAATTGATGTTCTTTGTATTAATACTTAAATATGTTTCTTTATAAAACAAGACATTGATATAAAAATCTTTATTCCTTTATCATTAATATCGAATTGATGTTCTGTATATATTTAGAAATATACATGTAAATATTTAGAAAAATATTTTTAAATATTTTTCTTTTATAAAATAGACATTGACATAAAAAACTTTATTCATTATCATTAATCTCGAATTGATGTTCTTTGTATTAATACTTAAATATTTTTCTTTATAAAACAAGACATTGATATAAAAAAATACCAATTTGATTTTACCAATTTTGAAATCCAATCTCTTTCGTCAAGATTTTCACTACATTATTTCAAGAATAAAAAACATAATTTACATTAACATATTTAAATATCTTTCAATTAAAATAAATAAAAGATACAAAAATACCTATGTAAACACACTATTTTTTTAAAATAGCAATAGGCACTTTATTATCGCTTTAATTTAATATACTATCTTCCAATGCAATTGATGAATATTTTTAAAAAATATATATAATTCATGTAACAGTTTCATTAAATAGTCATCAAGAATTAAAAAAAATTATTCCAGTTTAAAATATTAAACTTCATTTAATTAAATATTTTTTAAATAAATCAGCACAATTACTACATATTGTATCTTTAGAAAATGTTTAAAATATTTAATATCGAATCATCTGTAGTGTTATTTTACGATGTTCTATTCAAACGAATTAAATAAATGTAAGAAACGTTTGAAATATACCGATAGCAACCTAGCTTGGCTCATTTCTATTCAATTAAATAGTTGATGTTTACAATGAAAATGCAACGAAGTGAAAAATCGTCTGCTACCGAAATCGTTCTTTTAGTTCTTTGATCGTTCTAATTTATTTAGAATAAAAAAATATTTCAGCTGTTGGTCGTGCCTTTTATTAAATCTTTTGATTGTTTCTAAATTACGAAATGAATACAGTAGGGGGGATTGTCGTTCCAAATAATAAGACCTTTGAAAATCGAAAAGTAATTATTTCGAAATTGCAATTGAATGCTAACTAATAATTTTTTTCGAAGAAAATAATTACTAACGTTTTTGCAGTTATGATAAAGGGGAAAATAAGTATTTTAATGAACAGGTATTTTCATCTCGTAATTGAATTCAGACATTTTCGAATTGCTTTTAATATCTTGTATGTCGTTCTCTAGAAAAAAATCGTTTGTAATGAAAGGCTTCTCATTTCATAAATTAGGTTCATTTTGATTATGAAACTTTTATAAATGCTTCTAATAATTAGAACTTTAATTAATTTTTTTTTTTTCGTTTGAATTCATTATCATTCATATGAAATCATTTTATTATTTCAAAAAAAATCGTTTGTTTCTCTTTTTTTCTTTTTATATAATGATTTACTAATTTATTTCAAAAATACATTTCAGATTTATTTATTTATTCGTATTATTATTATATATTAATTAAGATTATAAGTTTATTTATAAAGTTAATTAACATTTGAAATAGAAAAAAATTTGGGGGACTTTTTCACATTTTTGCTTTTCAGATCACTTCATTGGCTCTCACCGTTCAGCATAATACTTTCACTGCTCTGTATACATTTATGTTTACGTTTTTCAATAGTAGTATGCCATCGACAACTCGTCCCTAATTGTACCGAATTTAAAACTTAACTTTTAACTTCTTTTATTTTGTATTTTATTTTTATATCAATAGTATTTTTAAAAAAATTTTTTTTTTTTTTTTTTTTTTTTGAGTACCACTTTAATTTTTGAATTTTTAGAAACTTTATCTTTTATTTATTTACTAACAATAAAGCAGCCTATTAGAATTCCTAGAATATATATTAATTAAGATGAGGAGGTTTAAGGGGTATTTCCCTCCTGTTGGTACTCTTAAACGGTACGCCAGTTGCCAGTTGAAATAGAATTCAATTTTCTTATACGAATGCAATACAAAAAAAAATTACAAATTGTGGTACAGAAAATATGCTCTGCTGGATCATTGTTTGTCAGTTGTAATCTTATGATCGCATTTTATCTAAATAATTATAATATAATTATTTAAATTTCATAGATAATTAATTAAATAATTAAAATATCCTGAGATGGAATAATTTTTATCTCTTTGATCTTCTGAATTGGGAGAACTTATTTCGAAATTCTTCATAAAAATTCCAAACCGAAATGTTCTTTTATCTTCAACAAGATGAACAGGTTAAGTCAATAAATTGAAAAGTTCAATTATTGAGTTCGTAAAGGAGGTTTGAAGAGATAGATATCATACTTGGATGAGTCTATTCGAAATATGTGTGTAATCGGGCCTCCAACTGTGGCCCCATTTAGAGGTACTCAATTGTGTACTACTTGTGATTACATTCAGGGCACCAGGCTTCAGTTCTGCATCTGGACAACGCTGCATTTGTTACATATATGTCTTATCAGTGTTCTATTCTTCAAAATATTAAATGAAGTAATAATCAATTTTAATATAATAATACAAGATTGAATTAGTTTTACGTTCGATATAAAACTAAATTTACCTCTTTATGGTCTACTAATGCAAAAATCTCGACAGTAAACTAACCTACATTAATCATGTGAATCATATAAAAGAAATTTGTATTCGCATATTTGTACCTTTTATATTAACAAAAACTCACTCTTTCCTGTTTGATTGCATGTACAAGTTTGGGGTTCTGTGGAAATAAATTACTTGTTGATAACAAACTCTCCTTGGTACTTTAGAAATGTTATTCAGCTTATCCCTCCCTGCTATTCAAAATATTAAATGACAATTTTTAGCAAATCTTGTCCAATGATGAAATCATCTTAGATGGCCCTCGGCGGGACCTAGACGAACTGGCTGTGTTCAGAGTAGAGTCCTTGTTGCCGTAAGGCAGCGGGTTCGAATCTGACCTGCCCCTTAGTCATCATTTCTAGCAGCATTTACTCTATCCGTAATATACTCCTAATTGTTTTTATGTATATATATTTTTTCTGTAACTGGTTTTTTATCTTGTTTTTTTTTTCTTTTTTTTTATTCTTAACTTGTATTTATTTCACTATTGGGCAATACCTTTATCACTCATTACTGTTTATAATCATCAATGCTTTTTTCCATACCATGAACTTTAATCTATAATCCTGGAGTAATAGGTGATTTGATGATAACACTTCCTTACAATTGTGGAGATGTTATCAGTTATCATTACTGTAGTCTTGTTATCATCTATGGGGGTTGTGTGTGTGGTATATCGGTTGGCCACATGTTCCACTCTTGTATGCCATTACCTTTCCACTGATGAGTGATGAAAGAAATGTCCTACGAGGTTCGCATTCATGCTCCGATATGAGAAAACCCATAAAATCCCTACCAGTCAACTTCACTACGATGCGAGAATGTTGTCGCAATTGCCAAAGAGTCGTTTTGTTGCTGATACACAAAACTATATTCTTCTTCATTAGCGCAACAGCCCCATATTGAATCAAGGCCGTCTGCTTATTAGCAGACTTCGAGACAAAAGATGTTTTCTTTTTAAGAATTAGGTTGTCAGCCCAACGCCCAACAAGTTCTACAGTCATATTAGATAGGGACTTAGGGTTTAAAGTCGATTCCGAACCACTACAAGCATCCATGGTATCTGGGGACTCGAACACGTAACCCGCGGCATCCAGACTCATATTCATTCAACCATCAGGTCCTTTGACTGCAATTAGCTATTAAAAAGTGGTAAAAGCAAGTTTTTCTTCTTCAAACAAAGGTGATTTTCTAAGATATGCCAATAAACGTATTAGTTTAAATATTTTTATTTGTTTAGAAAATCTTTTTATATATTTCTATGACGAAATTCCATAGCAAATATTGGCATACACCCATAATCAAATATATAAAGGAAAATCATGGTAGTATTGGTAGTATTTCAATAAATCTCAAAGCAGCTAGTCAAATCAAGTCGAGTCCAAAACGTTATAAATGATTTACCTTTTTATTGTTTTCCTACGTTAATCTAAGCGAAAGCTTTACATAAGGCGCTACCAAATCCTTTATGGTAACTGCAGTATTGATACCTTATTTTTTAAAGCACCAACCGTCAGCCAGCAGAGTTTTGATAGCGGATCCAATGATCCTGGTTTTTCTCTCCAACCGCCTTCCTCCACCCCTTGGAACACCCCACCCCCAGATCTGATACCCCTGGGTGGATTTCCATTCTTTTATTTATATTTTTTTTCCGTCAATAACCACTCTCCTTTTGGGGAATATTGTTCTACTATTCGATTTTATAGAAGAAGGAGAAGAAATATTTTCGGTGAAAGTTTTTTTCACTGTATCCGTACCTGTATTTGGAACTGTTATTTTCTGGTGGTGAGGGGATCTTCTTTTTTTTTATGTTATATGCATTTTTTTTTTTTTTCTATAAGCCTCAATTCATTTTGGGGGATCAAAAGAGCAGAACCCCGAAAACGGCTCCAGGGATGCTAAAAAGAACGGGCAGGGGGTGTTGAGAACGATTTTCACTCTTCTTCAAGACAGAACATCTGTCTGTAGAGATTTTGGGGTTTTGGTTTGAATTTCTGAATGGGTAAAACGGTTTAAATAAATCTCTTACACAGATGGCCTGGCTCCGAATAAACAATAAGAAATACGAGTTGAAATATAAGCTTGTTTACATTGAAGCAAGGTGGGAGAATGGAAATAAAAGTGAAAATGGCATGCTATGGAGGCTTGGTAAATTGTTGTAGGTTTTACTTCAGTTGCACATTTGTAAACACCTAGAAAACTGACAACATATAAAAAGTTATTTCATTCTTGTAATATTCAGTATCAATAAAAAAAAAAAATCAAGTCTGACAAGCTCTTAATACAAAAATTTGATTCATTCATATATGTTAAAAAAATCATGTGAATTCAAGGTTTTAATACAAAAATTTGATGTATTTAAATTAAGACAAGCGTTTAATAAAAAATTGGATGTATGCATATATATTAGAAAATCAAGTAAGTTAAGTTAATCATTTATTTTACTAATGCAATAGTTTTTAATGATTTATTTTTTTTTTATTTCGTTCATATTTATATTATCTATATTTACATGTAAGAATAATAATAAACACAAAAATAATAACTCATCATGTTTCAATATTTCACTCCAAAAATATCTATAGTGGGTCTAAATCTAATATGAGGATATATAATTTTATATGTTGCCCGCGGAATTATGATGCATTTCCACAGCGGCCAGCAAGATCATTTGGGTTGGCCACCTCTGTTCTAAGGTATGCCAATAAACGTATTCTATATAGAAATATTTTTATTTGCTTAGAAAATCATTTTGTAAATTTCTATGACGAAATTCCATAGCAAATATTGACCTACACCCATAATCGAATATATAAAGGAATGTCAGGTAATACTTCCAAGACTTTCATAATCTCAAAGCAGCTAGTCCAGTCAAATGAAGTCGAGTCCAAAACGTTATAAATGATTTACCTGTATTGTTTTCCTACGTTAATCTAAGCGGAAGCTTTACATAAAGCGCTACCAAATCCTTTATGGTAACTGTAGTATTGATACCTTATTTCATAAAGCACCAACCGTCAGCCAGCCGGGTTTTGATAGCTGATCCGATAATCCGGATAATCCTGGTTTTTCTCTCCAACCGCCTTCCTACACCCCTTTGGAACACCCACCCCCAGATCTGACACCCCTGGGTGGATTTCCATCCCTTTTTTATTTATTTATTTATTTATTTATTTTCCTCAGTAACCACTCTTTGGGGAATACTATCCCACTATTCGATTTTTATAGAGGAAAAAAAAAAAAAAGAAGAAATATTTTGGGTGAAAGTTTTTTTTTTTTTTCACCGTATCCGTACCTGTATTTGGAACTGTTATTTTCTAGGGGGAGGTGGGGGTCTTTTTTTTTTTTCTATCTTCTATGCATTTTTTTTTTCTATAAGCCTCAATTCATTTTGTGGGATCAAAAAGAGCAGAACCCCGAAAAACGGCTCCAGGGATGTAAAAAGAACGGGCAGGGGGTGTTCAGAACGATTTTCACTCTTCTTCAAGATAGCACATCTGTCTGTAGAGATTTTAGGGTTTTGGTTTGAATTTCTGAATGGGTAAAACGGTTTAAATAAATCTCTTACACAGATGGCCTTTCTGCGAATAAACAATAAGAAATAAGAGTTGAAATATAAGTTTGTTTACACTGAAGCAAGATTGGGAAAATGGAAAATAAAAGTGAAAAGGACATGGTTTGGTAAATTGTTGTAAGTTTTATTTCGGATGGATATTTGTAAACACCTATAAAACTAAGTTTAGACAACATTTAAAGAGTTATTTTATTTTTATAACATTCAGTATCTATAAATAATCGGGTTAAATCAAGAGTTTAATACAAAAATTTTATATATTAACATGTTTAAAAATTCAAGTTAAATTAAGCATTTAATATAGAATTTTGATGTACTCATATGTATTTAAAGAATCGATTTAGGACAAGCGTTTAATTCCAAAATTTGATGTACTCATGTATGTTAAAAAAATTCAATTAAGACAAGCGTTTAATACAATCGTCCTCTTGTTTGCTAGAAACACGTACATTATTATTTATTTATTTTTTGACATCGTTGGATGTCATGGTCAACATGACATCGTATGCTGCCCACATACTATCATTTACTGATGAATAGTAAATACCTCTATTTTGTTTCAACATCTATTGTGCATAAATAAACAATAAAAGATTCATATCAGATTGTTAGTGACGATGACCATGTCTTCATTTCCTAAAAATGTTTTCTGGAACTTTGGTTATTATTGAGAAACGAACTGTTGTCAAATAGAAATTATAAACCTCTATACGAATCATTTATTGAGCGCAGATGATTGGAAGACAATGCGTAATAGCATGACTTTATTACAAATTTCTTATATATATCCGGGTTGAGAGAGAACCATTGTCTTCTTGCTGCTCTTGCCTTCTCTCGAGAAACGTCCTCTTGTTTGCTAGAAACAAGTACATTATTTATTTTTTGACATCTTTAGATCTCATCGTCAACATAATAATATTTGTTGTCCATATATAATCCTATACGGCTGAATATGAAATACTTCTATTTTGTTATAACATCTATTGTCCATACATAGTCTATAAAAGATTCGTGTCAGATGGTTAAGCAGTGACCATGTCTTCAATTCCTGAGAAACGTTTTCTGGAACATAATAATGTTTGTTGCCCATATATAATCCTATATGGATGAATATGAAATATCTCTGCATTGTTATAAGATATATTATCCATACGTAGACAATAAAAAATTCATGTCAGATGGAAATGGTCTTGTCTTCATTTCCTGAAAACGTTTTTGGAACTATGACTTTATTGAAAATCCAACTATTTCTGTCAAATAGAAACTATAAACTGCCTATGTATGCATGACCCATTTATTCAGTAAAGATGATGGGAGGACATTATCTAATAGCATGACTTTTAGGACAAATTGTTGCATATGTGTACAGTTTGAAAGAGAACCATTATCCTCTTGCTTGGTAGAAACCCATACATTATTACTTATTTTTTTGCATCGTTCAATCTCATGATCAATATAATAATGCCTGCTATCCATTTATAGACATAAAATAATGAATCATCTATATTGTTATAACATCTATTGTCAATACATAGACAAGAAAAGATTCATGTCAGATGGTTGGTGGCAATGACCATTTCCACTATTCCTAAAAAAACGTTTTATAGAACTATTGCTTTTATTTAAAGTCCAACTGTCAAATAGAATCGTCTGTTCTGTCAGTAGATTGTTATTCTGCCAAATAGAACCATCTATTGAGCACAGATGATGGGAAGATATTGTCTAATGGTATGACTTACGACAAAAATTGTCTTATATGTGTGCCAACATGTTTACAAACAAATTGTCCCATATGTGTGCGGTTAGAGAAACAGCCATTGCATTATTTTAACGGACTTTCCAAAATAACTTTAATTTACCACTTAAAACAACTAAATACCAAAAGGGTCAAAAAAAATTGTCTTCCTTTTTAATAAAAAAGTCTAAAATAGAAATAAATATTTCCCAGTGACAGACAGGCATCAATTTTCGCGACTGCTTCTGACTGCAGCGGTCTCTCATCGAAACAATACATTTTATCGATTAAGTAAATGATTCATTAAATTATCATCTCTCGTGCTAAAGTGAAGATTGCTGCTCAGGGAATTTTCTCCAAAGACAGGAAATAATGAATAAAATTTATCGATTAATGTCTGCGAAGGACATTTCAACATCGATTTTGACGGTCTCTTCTGTTAATAATTGCTGCGCAAATCAATATAATTAATGAGCACACAAACGCAGAGTTTTCTGAGATGTTTACAAAATGTTGGGTCAATATAATTAATGGTGCAGTATCACTTTTATCCTGAAAATATTTTTTTTTGTTGTTGTTGTTGTTGAAAAGGTCGATTTTCGATCACCTGAAACATTTATTGTCATTTTTTGTTGTTATTATTCGTGAACAATTAAACATTATTCAAATATGTCTACTATCAAAATTTTCATTTTTTCTGTACTACGATAATATGAATTTTAATACAATTTTTTCGGCCAAAACGAATAATATTTGTACGAATTATTCGTTACTTATTTTTTATTATTGTTCGTGAATCTTGTAATCCAACATTTTTGATACAAAATCGTTTTCCATTTTTACCTTACGATAATAAGAAAAAAAACTTAACGAATTTGAATTTCTACCAAAAAGTAACATATCTAAGAATTATTCGTTACGTATTCCAGAAGAATAACATTAAATGAATTTAAATTATATAATTTTTATTGTTAAATGAATTTAAATTATATAATTTTTATTGTTAAATGAATTTAAATTATTAATCTTTTTTATTGTTGTTCGTGATTCTTGTTATTCAAACGATTTTTATACAAAATCCCTTCCATTTTTATCTTACGATAATAAAAAAAAAAAGTCATGCGAATTTGAGTAAAAGTTTTCTTCCAAAAAGAACAACATTTTTGCAAATTATTTGTTACTTATTTTTTATAATTCGTTATTCTTGTAATTCGTTATTCGTTATTCTTTGCAAACATTTTTTATACAAAATCGTTTTCCCCTTTTATTTTACTATAATAAGAAAAAAAGCTTCATGAATTTTAATAAGACTTTTCTTCCAAAAAGAATAACATTTTTACGATTTATTCGATACGTATTTTTTATTATTATTCGTGATTATTGTTATTCAAACATTTTTGATACAAAATCGCTTCCATTTTTTTATCTCACTATAGTAAGAAAAAAAGTTATTTGAATATTTAATTTAAAAATTCGTTTTAATTAAATTAAAACGAATTTGAATAATACTTTTCTTCCAAAAAGAATAAAATTTTTTCGAATTATTCGTTACTTATTTTTATTATTCGCGATTCTTGTATTCAATCCTTTTCGATACAAAATCGTTTTCCATTTTTACCTTAACTTAATAAGAAAAAAATTATACGAATTTTAATAATACTTTTCTTCCAAAAAGAATAACATTTTTATGAATTAATTGTTATTTTTATTATTGTTCGTGATTCTTGAAATTCATAGGTTTTTGATACAAAATCGTTTTCAATTTTACCTACGATAATAAGAAAAAAAGTTATACGAATTTAAGAAATATTTTTCTTCCAAACAAAGTAACATTTCTACTAATTATTCGTTACGTATATTTTATTATTGCTAATGATTCTTTTTATTCAAACATTTTTTATACAAAAGCGCTTCATTTTTTACCTTGTTATAATAAAAACAAACATTTTTGAATTTCAATAAGACTTTTCTTCCAAACAGATTAACATTTTTACGAATTATATATTACGAATTTTTAATTATTATTCGCAATTCTTGTTATGCAAATGAATTTGTTTTAAAATCGTTTTCCATGTCTACCTTATGATAATAAGAAAAAAAGTTTACGAATTTGAATAAGATTTTCTTCCAAACAGAAGAACATTTTTTACGAATTATTAGTTACGTATTTTTATTATTCGCGTAATCAAAAATTTCTTTTACAAAAAAAAAATAACATTTTCAATTTTTATTTTTAAAACTAGAAAAGAAATTATATGAATTTTAATACCAGTCTACTGCCAAGAAGAATATTCTTAAGAATAAATTTAATTCATTTTTGCACAAAACTTGATTTTCGAAGAAAGTGACTTTCGCTCAAAAAAGACTCAGTACATTTTAGAACATTTTCAGTATTTGTTACGATGGAATGACTTAAAAATTATGACTTAAATGACTTAAAAGAGTATTGATAAAGGTGACGAAGAATGTTTTCATTTTCATCTACATCATTAATAAAATTTTACGAAACTTTGTGAATAATTTTTATATTTTGATACCAAAAAGCATAATTTTTTGCACTAAATAATAAACAGTTGTATAAGAAACTTGTAATAATTTTTTTTATTATTTTGTTATGCAGGTTGTAATTTTTTTATGTTGCCAACAGAATTCTTTAAAATGTTCAAATAAAATAAATTTTAATAATGAAAAAAATTTTCTGTTTCAGAAAATAATGGATTTAAAATTTTCTATCAAATTTTTAGTAACGAACGTATCAACCAGCAAACGATTAAAAGTAAGAATTTAGAATTATTAAAAAAAAAGTTAAAATCTTTCAGAAATCTGTTCATTAAAAATATTCTTGACTACTAAAAATATCTTTCACATACTAAATTCATATTTTTTTTATATTTCTTTTTTCAAATAAATTCAAATAAAATAAATGTCTAATTTTGCGTGAATTACATAAAAAAAATAATAAAAAAAAACAGTTTAACATTTTATCATTGAATGTACGCGACATTTTAAAACTGAATGAAATATTTGTTCCAAATACTGTACAACTATCGCCATCTCTATTTCGAAATGCAAACTATTATATTAAAATGTCCGTAAAAAATCAAGTCAAATCAATTTAAAATTTAGGAACAGTGCGTAAAATATTCATTACATATATATTATATCATTTAAACACTTTTAATAATTTAAAAATTAGAAATAAATCTTTTAATTGACAAGTAAAATTCATTTTGAAGCGGAAAAGCCTTTTAATTTTCTGTTATTGTTTAATATAACTCATACACAGGTCAAAAGTCATTCTCAAAAATGTACATTTTCTTAAAGAAGCAAAAGTATGATAAAACAAAAAAAAGAAGAGATATGTTGGGCCTGTTAAAAATATTCTTGCTAAACAAAATAACTATTAAAATTTAAAACATAGATAAACAGAACCTTTAACGCATGTGAGGAAAATGATATTTGTATTAATAATTCTGCTTTAATACTGAAATCTAACCAAGTAATATTTGTAAATGGAACCTTATATTTAAAAAAACTTTTAATATTTTATGATAATTAACTTTTTTCTCAGAATATTAATGAATATTTTTCTTGCTTGCTCTCTCTCCTTTTACAATGGGCTGAAAGAAAGTAATATATAAAATCAATTATGAACATAAAATAAATATGTGTCAAAATTATTAATTATTAAATTTTAATTTAAGAGTAAGTGAAGCTAACAGTAGGATAACAGAAGAATATTTAAATGTATATAATACATTTTTACCACATCGCAAAACTGCAAATGTATTTTTTATTTGACAGGAGATGTTTTCTTTTTACGGCGTATGGTTGTCAGTCCTACGCCCAACGCTCTACAGTCAAAACGGTACCTACTGTTTTAAATAAATTCCGAACCACTACAAAATTCATGACACGGCGGGACCCGAACCCGAAACCTGTGGCATCAAGCGCTAGGAAAAAATACTCTAATATGAATAAATTTCTTACTTTCTGTATTGTTATTATATAAATTTCTTGTATTAATAGAGAATTTATAAAATTCTCTACTATTTTGTATAACAAAAACCTCCACGTAATATGTCATTAAGAGTCCTTAGCAGATACCATAAGATTATTTCCTTCAGACGATTCTTTACGAGTAACTGCATTTGTATATCGTATGGGTGAAAAATCAAAAACTTTCAAACAGCTCAATTTTCGATACTACACTATTAATATTGGAATTAAAAATGTTCAATGCAGCTCTATAATGTTGGAATCAAAAATGTGGAATGCAGTTCTATACACTATTAATGTTGGAATCACCACCAAATCTCTGAAGTAGTGCAATTCATGCAATTAGCGGATTCTAATGTTGATTCTTGCAAGCTAACACTGCGCTATGTAGGCTTGATGGCCAGTTGGATAGTGTTTTGACCATTGGAACCACAGGCTTCAGGTTCGAATCCTGGCGGTTGCACGAATGTTTTTAGTGGTTCGTAATCTACTCTAAATCGTAGGTTCTGGTCTAATTAGCCTGAATTGCGCAAAAATTACCGTAGAGCCACAAACCAAACATAGAGCTACAAGTTGGAAGAAATAGTTATTCTCAACTGTATTTTTAACTAACTATGATTAAATGGTTAATTAAAAATACACTATGATTAAATTTACGAATACGAATAAATCGTTCCCATTTAACAGCATTGACTTGTACAGTGCTTCTAAAAACTTGATTGAAAAAGATTTCTAAGAAACTTGAATATGTTTAAAAAATGCCTCTTTTGTGACAAGTTCTTCAGAAAAATAGTAACTTTTTTAAAAAGTATTTCGTTAAAAAATTGCTTTTATAAGATTTAGTAATAAAATAAAAATAATAAAGCATAGCGAAAAAATGCAAACGGAAAAAAAATAAATAAGAACCAAACACAATTTCCTGTTTTAAATAAATTTGTATCAGAATTCGTTTAGAACAAAACGTGAATAAAAATATTGCCATCTTGAAATCCAAGAACTCCGGTTAAAAAATATCGTTCTGTTTTTGAATGGATGGCTCACCAGACAAACTTTTATTCAAGAAATAGACGTGAATGAGAAAATGCAAAGGTATAGCTTTAAAAACAAAGACATTTATTCCGGTTGCCATTCTGAAGGACAAAATTAAATGAAATTGAGTCGTCTGCGCGTAGCGTAGTTTGTCAAAACAACATTTATTTATTTTTTTTTCTTTTTGTTGCTGGTCCTTCAGTTGAACTTCGCCCGTGCAGCTGAAGTATTTCCCTTTGTAGTTGAAATGTTTTTATTTTAAAGCTGGGTAAAAACTCTGATCTTTTCGCTGACAAACAAAACTAAAGAAGAAGAAAAAAAAAATAAATAAGTAAGGGGAAAGAATGTAATTCATGTTTCTGGTTCGAAATAAAATGCATGAGTTCGAATAGAGTTGTTTTGAGTAAACATTTTTACCGAGCCCCAGCCAAACAACGAAACATTTCCTTATAAGTTATTCAATTTATTCTTCGGTCTTTTTTGGATTTCGTGTGATCTGAAACAAAAAAAAACATAGAATAAATAAATAAAAAAAAAAAAATTGTCAAACTTTATGGCGACATTTTTCTTGAAGTGATATAGTCATTCTACATACACTCTACATAAAAAAAGAGAGCAAAAAAAAATCTACATTATTTAGGAGGTAGCAGTTTCTTGGAACTATTTACCATGTCAAAGCAATTAAAGTAAAAGAATAATAATTTTTTTATATATAGTTTTATTTTGAAGTACCCAAAGGCCTGATAAATTAAAGAAGCCCTCAAAAAAAAATATTTTAAAAAAAACTTCAAAGAACTTCCTCTTAGGGAAAAAAAGCGTTCAAAATGTTTAAAAAATAATTCCATGGAAAAACTTAAGAATATCAGGGTTAAATAGGTACTTGCCCTGATGTTGCTAGTTCTTGTTAAAATTTTTTTTCACTGTAATTGTTAAAAGTTTTTAACGTTAAGAATCTGGTTAGTTCTTGTAACTGGTTAAGTCTTAAAAGAATACGAATTTGTGTTTTTTGTTTTTAAACTGCTTAAGAAAATTGCTCTTTGGATTCTTGAATAATTTTAATGTTTACTTTTAATAAACAAATTGTTTATTACTAACCTTTTGCAGTTACTGATTTGCTATTTGTTTACTTTATAAAACCTCTAGAAATTTGTGTAAGAATTTTAAATCTAATCTATGCATTACAAAATAAAATGTATAATAAATATCTTCTTTGGTGCAACAGCCCCATGGTGGGCAAAGGCCGTCTGCCTACTGGCAGATTTCGAAACAAGAGAAGTTTTCATTTTTACAGGATAGGGTAGTCAGTCCTATACCCAATGCTCTAAAGTCATATAAGACCACCATTACTATTACTACACCACATCACTGTGCCTAGAGTTGAGTTGCCCCTTTTACAGTTTCGGAATGATGTGAGTGAGAAGCCTGATTGGGCTCTGTGACTTTCTACTGTCATGACCGATCATTTCTCATATGACACCGGGACCTACGGTTTAAAGTGGATTTCTAACCACTAAAAATATCATTGGCACCGCCAGGATTCGAACCCGAAACCTCTGGCACTGAACGTCAGAGCTCTAGCCACTCGGCTTTCAGCCATCACCGTACTAAAAACACTGTCTTGATATACTGCCTAAGACTTTTTTTCACTGTACATCAATGGATATCGTTTCTATTTATTGTATACACTCCCACCGACAGATGATGAAAGAAGGCCTTTTAGGAGTAACTAATCCACATTTGCGTCGTATAGGACAGACCCTTGAAACCTCACACAAGAAAGCATCACTGTCTTATCAAAGATCTAATTTACGATGCTGTATGTTAACTTCTATTACAATAATTATCTAATCCCCTCTTTCCTGAAGCCAGTGACTACAACACTCACCACTAAACATTTGTCTTTCTGCATGCTTTTTAGCTACATAACAACTAGTCTATTTTATAGCTAAAATTTAGTTTAATTTAGGAAATACATACTTGATTTTAAAAGTCTTGATTCGTATAATTGGTTTAAATTCACTAATCAAATGATTGTATCAATAAACCAATGTTTATTTTTAGAAATTTATTTTAAAACTATATAAATTTCAAAAAGCTTTACCAATCCATAACTTTTAAGAACTTTGTATTTTTATGAGATATTTTCAATAATGATATCCCTTTTTAGTACCTTTCAATCATAAATTAAGCATGTTCCAGTATCAAAACTCCATCTTTCTTTTTACAGTTTAATAAAACAAGAAAATCAAACAGAAATCATTCCATTATAAAGAACGTGAAACGAGATTTTGCAGAAAAAAAATAACGATAAAAATTTTCCTTTCAAAGCATATTATCACGCCCCAGAAGTTTTATTAATGTCAAACTCAAACTTTACCCTAAAAGGGAAAAAAAAAGTTATATTCCCTAAAACTTTTTCCTTTTTTTCTAAACATTTAATTCAAGTCGTAAAGAAACTCTCTGATTGGACCAGCAGTTTATTTTCAAGCTTCAAGAAATAAAAGAAAACAATGGACTGGATATATTTTTTCATTCAGTTCTGCTTTCTAGCCTTGATTAAATATTGATTGGCTGGATTGGTTTTAAATGCGTCCAATTGGCTTCGAGCTCTATTGTCTTCGATAGCGTTTCGCCAGACGATAAAAAAAAAAAAAAAAAACTTTTGATATTTCTTTTGTTCCGAAATCTGATGAAAACGTTTGCTCTGTTTTAAGTAATTAAAGTTTTCAGTTCGTTTTGATGCCAGATTTTTATTACGAAGAAAAGGAAATAATATCGTTTGATATAACGGAAAAAAAGTGTGGGTATTTATTTATATTGTTTGAGAAATCGGAATTAATCATGTTATATTTTTTATGCTCATGGCAACAGAAAAGTTAATTTCAGATAGTTGCTTCACTTTTTAATCAGTGAAGCGATTTTGGTTGATTGTATTCAGAAATGATTAAAACGTTGCTGTTAATCAAAAACTGATCCTTTTCATCAAGCATGATTTTTCCTTTTTTTCAATTTAAAAATTTTTTTTTTTTTTTTTTTTTAATTTTGTCCATTCATGTAGAAAGATTCATCATTTGGATTTTTATTAAAAATTAATTAAGGTATCAATGAATGATCAAAACTCATTAACACAGATAATTAGTTTACATTTTTTATATCATTTTAATTATCTAAATCATTGGCTTTCTGATTGCTTTGATCTTTTAATTTTAAAGATAATTAACTGATCAACATTATAATATCAATTCATAAATTTTCGATGATTAGCAAACTGGAAAATAGAAGCACGACTATGCTATTCATGCATAAATAAATAATTATTTAAACATTAAATTTTATTTCTTGAAATATCATCTTCATTTTGTGTGACTACCAGTAAGAGTTTAATATTATTTCCTATTCATACTACAACCTGATTAATATCGCTAGATTCATACAGTTGTAATAAAATAGAAAACGGAATAGAGGTTGCTAGTTTGAAGTTAAGATGCCCGTCACCTGACTGGTGTATGCTTCAGCTAACTACTTGATCCTTCTCCATTCGTCGTTTTGTTTGTTTGTATTACACTCAGGTCCGGATTTAGATGAAAAAGAGGCCTTAGGCTATTCCCCTTATGAGGCCCTTTCACCTCCCATTTTTAAGTTTGTAAATTACATGAGAGATAATAAAATACATCATTACTGCGATATATATCATTATGTCAAATGAAACATGTTGTGATGGGTACTAATCTTTACAAAAAATATGGCACGGATAATAAATAAAAAAGTCGAGAATACTTATTTGGACAATTATTCTCAGCACCTATATAGTACTTGTAACAATAAGTAATCAAACATAACACCCAACATTTACAAAGAAACATAATTCAATTAATAAAATCTTTGACTACGAAAATAAAATATGCAATAAAAATTATCATATTTTGTATCAAATTAAATTCAATTCAATACATTGAAGATTAAAGCAAATTCAATTCAGATCAATTTAATTCATAATTTCTCCTTATTTTCGATTCAGTGTTTTTAGTGCTTACTGTTTTTAGAATAGTGTAATTCTAATTTTGCTAACAATTTGAATGTAGACCCCTCTTGATCTTGAGGCCCTAGGCTGAAGCCTAGTTAACTTTTAGGAAAATCCGGCCCTGGCTACACTGAAAGGAAAAAAAAAAAAAATCAATTGGGGCTCTGCAAATGACTTTGTCTAGAAATTTGAATCAATGTCGAGTTTTAAAAGCAATTTTATTGAATATATGTAATTCATATTTGATTTATTTTGAGTCTTTAACATAATGAGGCATTAATGTAGATAAATAATTTTTTATTTGGTTGAATAGCTATAATACTCATTTAATCATCATAGTCTTTTTTAAAAGATAGAAAATTAGTTTTAGACATGCATTCGTAGTTTTACATACACACAGTCAGTCACATTAACGTGACTACCACCTACTTTCAACGTCAACGTGAAATAGCGAATCCCAAAAGGTAAGTGGCAGCACATTGCAGTAGAGTGTATATAAAGAATTCCACTTAAATACCACTTAAATACCACATTCCACACTCCACTCAAAGCCAGAATATACAACAGTGTATATTCTGGCTTTTGACTGGTAGTCACATTAATGTGACTGGATTGTGTATAATGGTAGCTTATCGATTTTTTGGCGACTATTTATACTATTGGCGACCACAAGGGGGAAAAGGACTATATAATGATTTTCAATATAAATTCTCCAGTTTTTAAAACTCTAAATTTAATATTTCTAAATACTTGTCGTTTTTATTCTATTAAATATCATTACTCGTATTATTATTTTATATATTTTGCTCGCTTTTAGATAATTGTGCATGCTATACTAATTATTTTTACACATTTATTTGCATGAATTATGAAATATATTTTATTGTTTCTTTATCTTTGTGGAGGTAGAATGTTTCTGTCTAATTCATTTTTGATGTATAAATGAATGTATAAAAAGATGCAACTGTCTTTTCTCAGAAAATACATGTGATGAAGAAGTCAAGCGGTAATAAAGAGCCAAATCTGGTACAAAATGGATGGATGATGTTGGCCTTAACGTTCTGTTTCTTAAGAATATCGAAGAGCTTTCTATTTTGTTACTTTAAAGCTAGACAGTTTTTTAATTCTCATGATTAATTTTTTTCATAAATTAAATTGTTTTTCATATTTATTTATTATATATATATATATATATGTTGGTGAAATATTTTGCCTTTGAAACTTCTTTAATTGTCAGAAAGCTTAAAATATAAGCAAGAAACGTATAATTATTTTTTTTTTTCCAATTTCCTCGAAATCATTGAATGCCAAATATGAATAAAATAGCTTATAATAAAATAATATGGATTTAACAAACTTGAGATACAAAATTACTTTATTACTATAACACTAGAGGTGAGAAGTAAGCTAAAAAGTTTTCCGACTCAGACTATTGGCTCTACCGTAGTTTTATAATCTACGATCTTTAATACAGGACCTAGAAAATTTTTGAAATATATTTAATAACTTTTATTGAACTCGCATATCTATAAAAAAATGAGCAAACAAATGCATAAACAAAACAAAATGAATAAACAAGTTTGCATTAACAAAACATTCTTCACAACTTTAAAGGTTTAGTATTTACACTCACTTAAAGACAACCTTGTACTTGTACTTTAAATTTGCTAACAAAAAATACATATCTTCTAAAAATAACAGTACTAAATTATCTGGTACCGAAATATTACAGAACAGCTTAAGACAAGCAAAAGCAAATTGTACATTTTCGTTACGAAGAGGCTATTAAACCTTTTTTGTTCTTATAATATAATAGCTTTTATAAGATCTTCTTTCACTTTTGATTTGATATTTTTTGTAAGCCTCAATGATGAGAAATGTCTCTCAACACTTAGTATACTCGTACTAAAGCAGTAATTGTATACAATTGAATTACCTCCTTAATATTTAATTTAACCAATATTAATTCTCAGAATTTTGAAAAAAAAAATATCAAGTATAAGTCAATAGTTGGATTTTTATATCTTCAGACTCTACACATCTACAGACATCTCTTACTTATCTACAGACTCTTCACATCTAGTCTAGACATTAGAAAATATGAAACAAGTGCAAATGTTGTTAAATTATTTTAACATCGTCATCTTTACTAAATATAAATGGCATTTTTAAAGTAAAACAATTGTCCTTCACTTTAAAATTTGAGAAATTTTTCGCTTACCACCAGAATATATAACTGAACTATATTTTAAAACTAATGATAATGATAAATTAATTTAAAATTCATTACTTTTAATTGATGCTATTATCCTTGTGTGTTAACCGAGATACTTCATTGCGATATCTAGATATGATGATTTTTATTTTTGGGATAAATAGTCCAGGCACTACTTGTAGTTCTTAACCAGGTGGTACAACAGAGATTTCTTCAGATATTTGGAGTGTCAAGATAAGGTGAAAGGACTGAATTGTGTATGTTTGAAAGTTTGTTAGCTAACAATGTTGTTTGTCACATTTGTGGAAGAGAAATGAGTCTGATTGGTATAAAAGAAAATTGAGTCTGATTGATATGAAAGAATAAATGAGTCTGATTGGTATGAAAGAAAATTGAGTTTGATTAGTATGAAAGAAAAATCGAATGGTTCTATGTGGCGATGGAAAGCAAAATTGGATGATGAAGCACCTACAGTGAAGAGATCTGTAGAATTAACTCATGATTCTCTCATTCAGATATGAGTTTCTGAAATTTTCTTAGGATATTGTATAATTCTAATATTACAGATGAGCTTGAATATGTGCTGATTGATTTGACGATTTTCTGTACAGATTTGCAGGGATGTGATAATGGAAAATATATATATTGTGCTTTGTGGACCTGGAGTGACTGTTGAGATAAGAGTTGTTGAGTAAGTGTTGTAAGTGTTGAAATAAGAGATTGTTTGAGTAAGTTTGGGAAGAGAAGTACCATAGCAAATGTGCAAGGGCATTGAGTATTTTTAGCTATCCGAAACATGTTCAGAATCAGATGAAAGAAACCCATCGCTCATTAAGGCAATCGAAGATTTTTATTTTGTATATGTATGCTTGTTTTGTGTATGTAAGCTTCTTACCCCTGACAGTCATGCTATCTGGTGTGAGTTTTCCGGGGTTTTGGCAGTTACACCGAAAATTATATCCGTAAAGCATTGTCCATTCTTTACTAATCGTCCATCGGTTGATCGTAATGTACTAAATTAAAAGCAAGGCCTTCCGATGTATGATAAGAAAAAATGTCATGCTTTATTGTAAAGCATGTTGGAGTTAGTTTAACCAGAATGGGCTGTATTCATTAAATCTTTTAGGTCAATAATACATTTAACAAGTAATATTTAAAAAAAAAAATTTTAAGTCAATTCCTACATTTTTTCCCTATATTACAGAAAAATCCTCTACAAATAAAGTTGAAATTTTCCTCTTACATCTGTCGCCATCTATTATTAGATAGATGCAACTTAAATCTAAAAAAAAAAACTAAAATTAATTAATTAAATTTAATTAATGAATTAGTATTTGAAAACACTGTATTAACATCAAGTATCATCCACTTCAAGTCCAAAAAAATGTATTTGAACCTGAGTGGAGGAATAAAAAGTATTGTGTTAACGATTGAAAATTTGAACAAGATATATATACATATACTAGGGAGAGTGTGAGCTAATAGTAGGAATTGAAAAAATGACATAAGTATATAATACAAGAGAGTAAAATGAATGTTTTTAAAAGTCCCTCAGCAAATTCAGTTCATGAAAACATCGAATTAGTTAGTCTTGTACTTAAAAGATCTCATAACGTTCTTTGTTATTGAAAATTTAGTTTAGTTTCTCAATGTGTTGCAGAAAAGTTGTGTTATAAAAGAAAGCATCTGTATTATAAAAGCTGTGTTTTAAAAATTAATTTTATTCTGATTTTCTTTATTTTTTTTAATTTTACAATGACATTGAATACATACATATGTTGATTATATGAAATTAAAAAATATTTTTCTTAATAGTTCAGATCTTTTTTTCATTAGAATTTAAATGTTGTAATCATTTCTTTCACTAGATGGCAGCACGAATAAAACCATTTATTGTAAGAAATATTTTGATAACATTTTTATTTGCACCAGTAGGTTCTTTTAAATTTAAATATAGTAAAATGTGGAAAGGAAACAAAGCTCTGCCCCCTTCGTTTGTATCCTTTACAACATTAATTCTGCTATATGTATGTCATTCTAATGTTGAATGACTAATAAAAATGCCTTGAAGAATATTTTTCTTTTGCTGAATAAAAAAATATTTATTTTTGTGAAAAAAAATTGCAATAAGAAGAAAATATATTAACTATTTTATGTACCTACTATACATAATGCAATTGAATTGGTTTATATTATTTATTAAATATTTTACTCAGTAAATTTTAAAAAATATATATTAATTTATGCAGTCCAATTTGAATTTGTTTATTTAATCCATGTCATATACAGATGAAAATACAGTTTTAAGAAACTTTTATAAGAAACAAATTATAAATATTTTTTAAAGCAATAGATTTTTATTATTTTAAAGTAGATTCAGTTAAAACTGAAACAGGAAAATGATTTCTCTGATTTGTGTCACATTATACCAATAGATGGCAGCACAATATAATGAGTTTGATGCTTCCTGGTAGTAATGTTTTTTTTACAGTAATAATTTTTACTTTTTATAATAAAAATATACATATAGATATTTCTAAATAAAAAAACATTCAAGTATAATGTAATAATTGTTTGGGCTTGAAAAATATATTTTGTTGCAGAAAGTATTTTTAAACATAAAGAAAAAAAATAATAATAATACCTGTTTTTTTTTTTTTTTTTTTTTTTTAAATATTTCATCAAAAATGATTATAAATAAAATACAAAATTCAAATTAGTTGGACAATTTCCTAATTTCCTGAATATTAATTTATGGTACCAGTAGTATTGTATTCTTAGTTTAGAATAAATAGAGCTAATATTTCAAGTCTACGCTTTAGTGAGGTGTAGTTTGCCATGAATCCTTCTTTCTGTATTTTTGTAAAGACAGATAAGTTTAACTGTGACGATAAAAACGAAATATTGTTTGGGTCACATGAAATTCATTTGGCTATTCAAGTACAGTAAAATTGTCACCGAGAATACTAAAAAGATGCCCAGAAAAGAGATTCTATTTAACATGATATGTGTATTATAGATTTAGTAAACAATGTCAGACTTAAATTCCTGAATGAACTGTTGAAGCTTGAGAGATTTATTAAGACAGTAAAATATACAGAATTTATAACAGTTAAAAAAAATCTTACAAAAGCATAACTGGTTCTGGTCCTTACAAATTGTGAAATCTTTAAACTCTGAAGTCGATCCACCTGACTAAAAGAGAAAAAAATTGCTTCCAATATCGCCTGAAAGCAAGAATGATTTCAATGATAATGATTTCAATTAATTTTCAATTGCAGAATTTTTAATTTCAATGGTTTTATGAGAAGACATTATGTTTAACTAAGGGATAAGAAAATCCTTAGTCCCAAGTTAAAATATTGTGGGCTATAGCTATTCTTATACTTTTGGTCCAATTTCAAAAGCACGCACTTTCCGGCAACCAAAAGAAAAGGAGCAAGATGAAGGGATATTAAAAAAAAAAAAAAAAATGGATAAAGCAGGAGATTAAATAGACCATAATATTTTAACGGTGGAAGGATGATAAAAAAAAAATTAAGTAAAACTAGAGCTAAAAAAAAAGAAAATAAAAAAAAGTAATAGTCCCCAGAAAAATGGGGGGTATCAAATAGCCTACAGGGTAACGAGACTTTTCGTAGAAATTGTAGTATCATTGCGGTCTTGTAATATGCATCCTCTGGTATATCAAATATCCAAGAGTAAGAAAGAACTTTATATCCAAAAGCGCTTTATAGCTCCTTTCTTGGTTCTACATATTTCAGGCATTGATACAATATGTGTTCGACTATTTCGGGAGTTTGCAGATTGGCCATAATGGAGATGAAGTGGAACCAAATCTATGGCATTTAGAATTAGAAGAATATGTCTTCTTTCAGAATCTGGACAAAAAATGTCTTCTTTTCGATGTAAAGGAAGAAATGAATTATGAATTTGTATTTAATTTCATTTTGATTTGTCTTGACTTGACTTGAAAAGGTGCTTTGTGATTTAATACTGCATAAGCTGCTTTATCTCAATTTATCCAGATATTATATATTGAAGAACGATAATTGAGAATTGTACAACATTCATTTTATTTTTAAGGGAATTATATGGATTAATTGAGATCAAGTAACCAATCAGCGAGCATTATTCTTTAACCAAAATCAAGTGAAGTCAAGAAAGATCAAAATTATATCAGCATTTCAAAGAAAAATTTGCACATTGGATAAATTAAGATCAAGTAACCAATCAGCGAGTTACTCAATAACCAAAATCAAATGAAGTCAAGAAGAATCAAAATTATATCAGCTTTTTAAAGAAAAATATGCAATTGGATAAATCAAGATAAAGCAACATCTGCGAGCATAAATCTCAAAGTTACAATACAAGACAAGAAATATATGCGTAAGTAATTTTACTGAAGGAATAAAATATTAGTAACTGTTGAAATGGATGACTCTATGAGACCCATGCTCGAATTTCTTGAAGAAAGAACGATACAGATAGAGAAAAATATTCTGTATTCTTCATATAGGTGTTCACATATAAAAACCCACGTGGACTTTTATATTTCAGGAAAAACTGCTAATTTATCTTACTTTGATTGTTGCATGAAATTGGCAGAAATTGCAGATTTACTTCAGCTGGTAGGTGATTACCGAGAAAGAATAGACAGATTACAGAAGAAATGTAGGAAGACTGAAATGATTGCAAAGGAATATAATTACCATGAATTATTATGTAGGATTATGCACCACAAGATGTGTATAAAAGATTTGTTGTTGGAAGTGATACGAACAGAAATTAATCTCAATAATTACAAAAATATAATTGCCAACAACCATTGGAACTTATTAAGCTTATATTTGCTAATATTGTACACGTGTATATATATATATATTGCATAATCTATAGTTGCGTTACTTTTTTTATATCCGTATCAAAATGTATATATGTCTTAAAATTACTATTTCAAGCACATTATTTTAATTAAAATTCTCTTTTTTTTTATGAATATGTTTAAAAAAAACTTCATTTTAAAAACTGTTTTTATTATACTTTAAATTTGATGAAGTATTTGTAATTTTAAAATTTTGCAATAAAATATACTCATAATGAATTAGAGAGAATTGTTTATAGATTATTTATTTCGTGGCCTTGGAAATGTATTGGATATAGTATCGGACTGATTTTTGAAGTTGCGTTGAATTTACTGCAATTTAATACTGTAAAATGTATACTATTCCTTCTGTATATAGTATATTGTGTTTCTTTACAATTGTTTTGAATAATGTCATATATGGTTACTTATTGTCTGTTTAATATTTATTATACACATAAATTAGAAGTCTATATTTATTTGTTATAATGCGTTTTTATAATTGGATAATAAATATATTTAATAAATACAAAGTATCTTTATTAAGAGTATTATTTTTAATACACAGTAATATTTCAAAGAAAATGTTTTTATTTGAAATTTAATGTTAAGAAAGAGTCTAACGCGGTTAATAAAAACCTTTTTATCTTTTATATATTTGCTAATAAAATTAAGGATTGATTTGAAGTTCAAATATTTCTCCATGCTGTAGTCATAAAATCTGCAGTTTTGCTTTCTATTGCGGGGAATCCATATCTTCAGATTCTAATATATTTACTAGTAAAATTAAGGATTTATTTTTCAGTTAAAATATTTCGCCATGCTATAGACCTAAATTCGGCAATTTTGCTTTCTATTCTGGAATCCATGGCTTCAGATTCTAATGTAATTGTTAATAAAAATTAAATATATTTGGCCATGAAATAGTCCTAAAATCTGCAGTTTTGCTTTCTGTTGTGGAATCCATGTCTTCTGATTTTTAATATATTTGCTAGTAGCATTAAGGTTTGAGTTTAAGTTAAAATATTTCAGTATGGTATAGTCCTAAAATCTAAAATCTCCAGATTTTTAAAGCTTTCTATTGATTTGAATTAAAAATCCATGATGGCTTCAGATTTAGAAAAGTCAGGTTTTAATGCCAGTAAAATTAAGATTGATTTGATTTGAAATAGTTAAAATATTTCTTCATGATTCTAAATAGCTAGTAAAATTAAGAACCTAAAATCTGCAGTTTGGTTTTCTATTGTAGAATGAATGGCTTCAGGTTTTAATGTATTAGCTCTTAAAATTAAGGATTGATTTGAAGTTCAAATAATTTGCCATGAAATAGTCCTAAAACCTACAGTTTTGCTTCCTATCGTGGAATCCATTGCTTCAGAGTAACTGACGATAAATTTCATGCATCCAATCATAATTTCCATTGTTGATAATCGACAACGGAGCAAGTGTTTAATGGAAGAAAATAATATTCTAGATGTTATAGTGTAAAAGATTTGATCAACATATTTGAATTTTTAATTTGCCTAAGTCTAATTAGTAATAAAAACTTTTAAAAATTGTAATATTTCAAGAATAATCAATTCACAAAAAATAATAAATGTATGAAAAACTATGAATTGCCTGCAATAAATGTTTTCTTTTATCGTTTAAATTGCTAATTCACTCATTGCGGCTTTTTTAAAGGTTATTCTACATAGAAATACAGTTATGTTCAAAACTTTTTGCTTTAGCTTTTTGTTTAGCTTTTTTAAAGCTTTAGCAAAGTAAACTTTGAAAGGAGTTTTAACGATTTTTGTATCATTTAATAATAAAAACTGTTGCACTATTGAATTGTATTATGCCTTCCATGCACTTTCAACTCGTTAACCCATCTATGAATTACTAAAATCTTAACGTTAATTAAAACTAATTTATCTAATTTTTATCTATTTAATTACTAATTTAACTAAACTAATAATTAAAAACTAGTTTTTAAACTCTAACTAAAATCTTATTCCTTTTTAAAATGTAAAGATTTAAGTGTCGATTCTGATTATTATAAAAGTTAAAAAATGTGATACAAATTGTGAAAAACGCGTTTTGATAATTATGAATCTAAGATGTCGTACAAAAAAAATTACAATTTGTTTCCTAAATAGTTTCTTGTTAATAACCTTTAAAGTTTTAAATTTCTTATTTAGAATACAGTTCTTAATATTACAAGTCATGAAATTTATATTTTGTTTGAAATAAATTAAGCTTTACTCTTTGGGTTTCATGTTAAGCTATCATGTTAACTAACAAACATTTACTTTTTAAATTATTTCGTTTTTCAAAAACTCTATATTTTGCAGCTCTATTTTGACTAGGAATAAACATTGCAAAAGAAAATAGGATTCATTTAAAACGGTGTATTATGTAAAAGTTCTGCATTCCATGTTCGTTAGATAATTTGTGTACGGTATTTTATAATCTGTCTTGTAAGCATTTTAACTACATAATAAACTTTAATTTTCTGAAACTTTGTAATTTTATTCTGAGTTATTTGTGAAGCTCTCAAATTGATACAATAGCTTATAGATCAATTTCAAGTTACGAATTAAATTGTGCTAATTAGGATCTATTTGTTCTGAAAAACTAGAGAATTAAAGTAATTTACAGTTTCACTTCGATAAAAATACTTTTTTTTTTTTTCCGCTTTTACAAGTTTAATGCAAGAATTTTAAATTCAATAAATACAAAAAAAATTTATTTTTGCATTTATTAAAAAATTATCAGCAGTTCAATTCGTGCTAAAATATGTCATCTACACGGGAAAACATTATATGGAGATTTTTTAACTCCGATACTACTGAAATGTTAAAAAATTATGCATTTATTCTATAAGTTAATCGCATTTTGAGATATTTTTTTTTATTACTATCCCCCAAAACAAATTGTACCATTCATCATTAATAACACATAAATGATACATTTTACTGCCACAGTACTAGGAATAATAAATTAATCTTTTACGCCAAATTTCGATGTTTCAACAACAAATCGCAATTTTTCTTAATGAAAAGGCTATTGCTTTATACAACGTCAAGCCAAATATTACCATCATTTCAACCGAGATTATTTTTTCGACTACAGCGCGAACCGCAACAAGAAATTCGACTCCGTTCTTTTTGCAGTCGACTAGTTACCGCGCATCACCATTAAAAAAGGAATGGGGCAACGGGCGTACCTGTTACGGAGTCCCTATGTGGTTTTAAGAACCACGATGCCTCCACATCTTAAATTAGTTTAAAAATTAGCATTAAATGTAGTTGCTTCAATTATAGCATATTAATAAATAAAAAATAGAACATTTAAAATTTAGGAAAAACATCTCTTGCTTGAGAACAATTAAAAGCAAAAGATCCGAAAAGCTAAAGCTATAGGTACAATTAAGGGTCCGTTGACGATGCCCCCAAAAAAAAAAGATTTAAGATAAAAGTTAAAATTAAAAAATTTTTTGAAGTTAAAAGAAAAATAAAGGGATTATGATAAGCATAAAACATAAAAAAATATATCAGCATTTGATGTTTGGCTGACTCGCCGACAGATGGCGCCATCAGTCCTTTGATGTAACAATTTTAAAAACCCAGCCGAAGCTGGGAAAAATACATTTTTATTTCATTAAACATATAGATAAATAGTTGGCGTGGGGTGAAAGAGAGCAGTTTAAAATAATTAATATTAAAATTATTAGATTAACAGTGAGACATTAAGTTAGAACAAAATAAATTAGGTTCGAAGTTAAAAATTAATCGGTATACTAAGATTGAGAAAAAAGGTAAATAAAGTTAAAAAAAAAAAAAAAAAAATTAAGAAAGGCAATTAAAATAATTAAGAGTGAGCAAACCATTAGAAATTAAAAGTTATTAATAAAAGCAGATGATCCATTAAAAATTTACAAACAGAAATTTAAAATTACAATTAAGAGTCAGATAGCCATGTTCTAAGTTAAGTTGCACATCGTAGCAAAAATTAAAATTTAAATGCCAAACGTTGCAGCTCAGATTCGCTTGAGGTGATCGGAGTGACTAGACAACAGCCACAGCGGTAGAATCGGCGGTTGTAGGATAAAATCCACAACGCCTTTTCAATGCCGGGAAAGATTCCCATTGCTGATTGCATTGCGATTTTATACTATTTTATTGCTTATATGAGGATAATAGGAAATTCATAGTATAAAAGTCAAAACATGATGGTTATCACTGAAAATTAATTTGTTACCCCAAATTATAAATTAGTAAAGAAATCAAATTCCCTTTTAAGGTGCTAAGCGGTATTTCTTACTAAGCTTGAGGCATGCTGCATTAGGTTTCCAAATTAAAGTTACGCAGTTTGAAATCTTGCAGGCGAAGTGAGTGGAAAATTGTTACGCTTGCCAGTGATTGGATAATCTGCATCTGTAAACTGAAAAGTCGTTCTTTCAGAAAGATTCTCTTTCTCTACCTCTCGTCCAAGTATTTATGTAGAATCTCAAACTACACTTATGTGGGAAAAAAAATTTTTAATTGCCAATTAATTAACGATAATTAATTAAAATCGCATATGGTTTCTTATTAAAATTGACATCTCCTGTCTCGAAAGTGGGCAGATGGCCGTTACCCGCCATGAGGCGGTTGCGCCAATGGAGAAGTGGTATATAATAATTTTCAACAATTGTTATATACCACTTCTTCTACCCAACAATCAATCAACCATTTGCAATAATCGTACATCTGTCAAAGTATAATTTGATTGTCTCTCTCACACACATCATTATTTGCAATATAAGTATAACTAATTATTCATCAACTATTATTATTGCGACATCATCATTATTATTAATAAAGCCAATTATGCATAATTTACTATCGTGAGGAAAATAGTCAATATTTATAATATTCATTCTTTCAAGCTAGAATATTTATTTTATGCTGAGCTTAGAACGTTATTTGTACAAAAATCAGGTGGTCTTTTTCTTCTTTGGTGCCCCATGTTGGGCCAAGACCGTCTGCCTACTTTCGTGACTGGAGATGTTTTTCTTTTACAGGGTAGGATTGGACCAACCTGTATTTTAAAGAGGCCTATACTCATCGCTCTACACTCATGTCAGACAGGGACCTACGGTTTAAAATGGATTCCGAACCACTGAAAGCATCCATGGCACTGCCGGAACTCGAAGCCGAAACCTGTGCACACAGCACCAGAGAGCTAGTCACTTGGTCATCTGGCTACAATCAGATGGTCTAGTTTGGTTTGTAGCTCTACAGTCATTTTTGTACACTTTGGACTAATTATACCGGGGACTTACAATTTAATGTGGATTCCGAACCACTAACAAACATCCATGTCCCCGCCAGGATTCGAACCTGAAGCATGTTGTACCAAAGTCCAGAGAGTCCTAGGCCAGGGGTCGGCAACCTGCGAGCTTTAGATGTGAAGCTGCGACTCTTTAGTTCCATACTCAAATATATTTAAAAATCGTTTAAACATGTATGTACGTAACGCAACAGAAGTGGACAGCTTTTAAAAGAAATGCCGCGAGTTACGGCACTTATATTCGACGCATGGAATAGTCTCCCAGATTGCTACAGTGAGGTAAAGAAGTTGGGATTTGGAGTGCTGACTATCTTCGGATAGACATATTCGTGCGAGCAAGCGTTCTCTTGCTTGAATATAATTAAAAGTAAAGTAAGAAGCAAATTAACAAATGAAAATTTAGAGTCGTGTTTGAAACTTAAAACAGCAAGTTATGAGCCAAATTTATCCAAACTTATTAAAACCATGTAAAGCCAACGCTCCCAATGAATTTGTTTGCTCAATTGTTTGTTATTGAAGTACAAGTTAGTGTTGTAAGTAAATGCTTAATTGTTTTAATTTTTTTTTTAAAAAAAATTAAATAATAAAAAATTATCTATATAATATATATATATATATATATATTATCTAATTTGTTATGAAAAACACTACTTATATATGAATAAATAGATAAGTTTTTTTTTATCAAAAGTAAGAAGTTTATTTATGCGAGTACTATTTATTGTTGCCAAGAAAAGATTTTGTGGCTCTTTAAAAACTTTCTTAAATTGTAATTTAAATTGTAGTATTTTAATTTTTTGTAAACTGAAATTTTTGACTCTTCCGACTAAAAAGGTTGCCGACTCCTGGGCTAGCCAATTGGCCATCAGGCGGTTCAAATGATCTAGAGCAACATTAATCAAGCGTCAGAAATTACTTTGCAGTTTGAACTATATCTAAGATGAGCTACATCTAAACTCTTAAAATAGAGAAGGTATAATTTTAACACTTTGGGAGTAGATTTATTATTCTCGCGACTCCAATGAAAGAAGCTATTAACAAACAAACACTTTTTGGTAAATATTTTGTAACAATAAATCCAAAACTACTTTGAATTTCAACTGGTTGATTTATATATTTAAGTTACTTCTTTAAAGAAATGTCTCAAGAAAAGGTGAAAAATACTGGAAAACCAAAAAAGGATGACTTTGAGTTTGTTGAAGATTATTTTTCTGAAATTACTTTAAAAGAAAAGAATGTTGCGGCCAAGATTACTGGAGCAGCAAGGGATGATTTCATGGTTACTGAAAAATTGAATAATGATTTATCCATTGTTGATTTAACAAAGAAGGTTAATGAACCAGAGATTACTGGAGCAGCAAAAGAGGACTTCGAGATGATGAATAAATTTAATAATGATTTAACAGAGAAGGTTGATGACCCAAAGATTACCGGAGTAGCAAAAGAGGACTTCGAGATTGAGAAGTTGAATATTGATTTATCCATTCCTGATTTAACAGAGAAGGGGGATGATCCAAAGATTAACGGAATAGCAAAAGATGACTTCGAGATTGAGAAGTTGAATATTGATTTATGCATTCCTGATTTAACAGAGAAGGGTGATGATCCAAAGATTACCGGAGTTGCAAAAGATGACTTCGAGATTGAGAAGTTGAATATTGATTTATCCATTCTGACTTAACAGAGAAGGGTGATGTTCCAAAGATTACCGGAGTAGCAAAGATGACTTCGAGATTCAGAAGTTGAATATTGATTTATCCATTCCTGATTTAACAGAGAAGGGTGATGATCCAAAAGATTACCGCAAAAGATGACTTCGAGATTGAGAAGTTGAATATTGATTTATCCATTCCTGATTTAACAGAGAAAGGTGATGATCCAAAGATTACCGGAGTAGCAAAAGATGACTTCGAGATTTAGAAGTTGAATATTGATTTTTTCCATTGCTGATTTAACAGGGAAGTTGTCCCATCTATGAATTACTAACTATAATCTTAAATTGGTTAGTTTTTAGTTCTGTTAATTAAAATGTAAAGTTATGTAAGAATTTGTTCACATTACTATAAATTTTTAAGAATATTTTACAATTGTGAAATTAAACGTTTCAATAGTTATGAATTTCAGATGTCGTACAAATTATTTCAGAAATGATTTCTTTTTTAATAATTTGTAAAGTTTTAAATTTGTTATTTAGAATGCAATTCTTAATATTGCAAATCATGAAATTTATATTATGTTTGAAATAAATTTAGCTCTACCCCTTTGAGTTGCACGTTAAGCTACTATGTTCACTTACAAGTCTTAATTTAGTAAGTAATTTAAGTAGAAGTTATAACCACGTACGAGTATCATTAACATGTGGGCGGAAAAGTTCCTACGCTGACACATAGATGGCGCTACTGGTATTAAATCCATATGATTTTTAGTTAGCCCTAATATTCAAAAGCGCATGTATAAATTTGATAGCTGTTGAACTATTAGTATGTGAGTTATAGCATTTTTAGTGTTCATCACGTGTAGTCCACTCGGCTGACTGTCGATTGGACTCCGGTGTGAAAATGATGGAACCATGTTTCATCCATTATCACATATAGACGCAAAAATTCGGGTTCATTACGATTGACAGCTCCAAACACTGTTTATAATCATCAATTGGTTGTTGTTTTTGGTCGATTGTGAGCTCGCGCGGCACCCACTTTGAACAGAGCTTTCGCATATCCAAATATTCATTCAAGATATGTCCAACACGTTCCTTTGATATCTTTAGGGTCTCGGCTATCTCAATCAACTTCACTTTACGGTTATCAGAAATTATTTTGGGGACTTTTTTATGTTTTCATCGGTAACAGCCTCTTTGGGGCGTCCACTGCGTGCATCGTCTTCGGTACTCATATCGCCTCGTTTAAATTTAGCAAACCACTTTTCTACGGTTTATTTTCCTGGTGCAAAGTCCGAATAATGTTTATCAAGCCAAGCCTTGACTTCAATAGTATTTTTTTTTTTTTTTTTTTTTTTTGCCAACAAGCAATGCTTTATTAACACACGAAATTCCTTTTTTTTATCCATTTTTTTTCAAACTAACAAAAGTTGCTTCACTAAAAATGCTATAACTCACATACTAATAATGCAACAGCTGTTAAATTTATACACGTGTCTTTTGAAGGTTAGGGCTAACTTAAAATCATATCCATTTAATACTAGTAGCACCATCTATGTGCCAGCCTATGAACTTTTCAGCCCACCTTTTATACGTGTACAGTATTTAATAACTTACCCTACATTCATTTTTCTACTTGATAATAAACTTTGAAATTTTATTCTGAATCACTTGTGAAGCTGTTAAAATGATCCAATGGCTTATAGATAAATCTCAAGTTACCAATTAATTTGTGGTAAATAGGATGCATTTTTTTTTTTTTTTATACAGAGAATTAAAGAAACTTAGTTTCAATAAAAATTCTTAATTTTCCCCGCTTTCAAAGATTTAATGCAAGGACTTTTAAATTTAATAAATACAAGAAATATATAAAAGGCTATTTTTGTATTCATTGAAAATTTCAGCAGTTAAATCCGTGCTGAAATATTTCATCTACACAGGGAAGAACATTTTATGGAGACTTTTAACTCCATTACTATCGAAATACTTAAAAATAATACATTTATTCTTTAAGTTGACAGCATCTTGAGATTTAAAAACAAAAAAATCGTTTTTGATAAACTATCCTTCACAGAAATTGTACCATTCATCATTATTTGCACGTAAATGATTTAATTGCAGAATGATACATTTTATTGCAATAGTACTATTAATAATAAAGTTATATTTTACGTTAAATTTCGATGTTTCACCTGCAAATGGAAAATTTTTCTTAATGAAAAAGACTATTGCTTTAATACAAATACTGGCTTCATTTCAACTGCAGGGAGTGCAGCAAGAGATTTCGTATGTCACTCTAAGCTCTTTTTTTTTTGCACACTTTGGACTTATTAGACCGGGATATACAGTTCAACGTGGATTCTGAAACACTTACAAACATCCATGCCACCGCCAGAATAGAACCTGAAGTCTGTAATACCAAAGACCAGAGCGCTAGCCAATTGACCATCAGGCCGTACCTTCGATTTCGCAGTTTACTGGCTATGGAGCATTACCATTAAAAAGGAATACGGCACCAATTTAACATTTGTATGTGTGTATGCTTAAATGAGGATAACAAGAAATGCATAGTATAAAATTTAAAATATGATGGTTACCCAACTCACTCCCCGACACTACAGCAATACGACTCCAAAGTCGCCTTTCTCAAGCTTGGGTTTTCCTGTTTGTGATATTTAAATTCTTCAGATTATGATGGTTATCACTGAAAATTAATTTATCGCCGGGCCTCGAACTCGAAACCTGTGGTACTGAGCGCCAGAGCGCTACCCGCTCGACCATTCAGGCCCGCCAATGAAAAAGTGGTATATAGCAATTTTCAATCCAACAATCAGTCAACTATTTGCAATTATCATACATTTGTCAAAGTATAATTTGATTGTCTCTTTTACATACATTATTTACAATACATGTATAACTAATTATTCACGAATTATTATTTCCGCATCATCATTATTATTAATAAAGCCCAGGGCCGGATTTTCCTATATGCTAACTAGGCTTAAGCCTAGGGGCCTCAAGATCAAGAAGAGCCTACATTCAAATTGTTAGCAAAATTAGAATTACACTATTCTAAAAATAGTAAACATTGAATCAAAAATAAGGAGAAATTCTACACATATGAATAATAAACAAACATATTATGTAATTTACAAACTTGAAAATGGGAGGTGAAAGGGCCTCATAAGTGAAATAGTCTAGGGCCTCTTTTCTTCTAAATCCGGCCCTGCTAAAGCCATGACATAATTATAACATTATAACTATACATGATTTACTATCGTGAGGAAAATAGTCAATATTCACAATATGCATTCTTTCAAACTAGAGTCTTTATTTTAATGCTGGGCTTAGAACGTTATTTATACAAAAATCAGGTGGTCTTTTTCTTCTTTGGTGCCCCATGTTGGGCCAAGTCCGTCTGCCTACTTTCGTGACTGGAGATGTTTTTCTTTCTACAGGGTAGGATTGGGCCTACCTGTATTTAAAAGAAGCCTATACCCAACGCTTTACAGTCATGTTAGACAGGGACCTACAGTTTAAAATGGATTCCGAACCGCTAAAAGCATCCATGGCACTGCTGGAACTCGAAGCCGAAACCTGTACACAGAACACCAGCGCGTTAATCACTCGATCATCTGGCTCCAATCAGATGGTCTAGTTTGGTTTGTCGCTCTACGGTCATTTTGTATACACTTTGGGCTATTTAGACCGGGAACTTACAGTTTAATGGGGATTCCGAACCACTAACAAACATCCAGGTCCCCGCCAGGATTCGAATCTGAAGCCTGTTGTACCAAAGTCCAGAGGGCTAGCTAATTGGACATCAGGCGGTTCAGATGATCTGGAGCAGGGGTCTCCAAACTACGGCCCGCGGGCCAAATCCGGCCCTCCAGTGTCATCCATCCGGCCCGCGACAGCGAATAGCTTATTGTTGCTGTAATAAGTTCGATAAAAAAAACACAGAATGATAATAACTCGGTTTTATTTACTTGCTAGGTAAAGCAATGACAAGCATAATACGCAGAAAATTTAACTTAAGCATAACAACTAACAAGTAATTAAAATAAATCCGTCGTTCGAAATGTCGTCAAGTGTCGCGGTCGTATCGATACACACAATAGTAATTGTAGTAATTGAACCAGCGAAATTAGCAAGCGTATGCTCGCTCAGAGCGCGTACTCGGCGACTGGTCTAGAAAATATAGATAATGGTAGAAAAATTAAAACTGTTTTGGCCCTTGGTACTTACTGGAGTAAACAGTATGGTCCTAAGGCTGGAAAGTTTGGAGACCCCTGATCTAGAGCAACATTAATCAAACGGCAGAAATTACTTTGCAATTTGAACTACATCTAAACTCTTAAAATAACGAAGGTATAATTTTAACACTTTGTGAGTAGATTTATTATTCTTGTGACTCCAGTGAAAGAAGCTATTAGCAAACAAAAACTTTTTTGGTAAATATATTGTAACAATAAATCCAAAAATACGTTGAATTTCAACTGGTTGATTTATATATTTATTGTTTCTTTTAATTTCGAGAGAGTTGTTATAAGTTCTTCGGAAAGTCTGAGAATTTCAGTTACTACTTTAAAGAAATGTCTCAGGAAAAGGTGAAAAATACTGGAAAACCAAAAAAGGATGACTTAGAGTTTGTTGAAGATTATTTTTCCGAAATTACTCTAAAAGAAAAGAATGGTGCGGCCAAGATTACTGGACCAGCAAAGGATGATTTCGTGGTTACTGAAAAATTTAATAATGATTTATCCATCGTTGATTTAACAGAAAAATTTAATGATCCAGAGATTACTGGAGCAACAGAAGATGACTTCGAGATGATTGAGAAATTTAACAATGATTTATCAGAGAAGGTTGAGGATCCAAAGATTACTGGAGCAACAAAAGATGACTTCGAGATGATTGAGAAATTTAATATTGATTTGTTCATTCCTGATTTAACAGAGAAGGGTGATGATCCGAAGATTACCGGAGCAGCAGATGATTATTTCGAGATTATTAAAAAATTGAATAAGCATTTAATCATTATTACTTTAACAGAAAAGAATGACGATCCCGACATTACTGGTGCAGAAAAAGAGGATGAGATTCTCGTAGCAACAAAAGACGATGGATTGCAGATTATTGAAACAGAATGGGGTGAATTTCATGTAGCTGATGCATTGGATTAATTCGACTAAAAATGGCTTCCATTTCATTAATATTACGCAATGTTAAAGAAAACATCCAGAAGTCTGGTAAAAAAACGTGTAGGCAAAGGTGGTAACACGTCAATCGTCGTTTGAAATTTGAGAAATCCCTACAAAACATTTTACCAATTATTTTAACAATCAATCTATCAAGACATTTTACCAATTATTTGCTTGTGAAAAATTTACGAAGTGTCCCAAAAAGACGATAGGAAAATATAACCTTGATATTTGACAGTTTTAGAATTGTAGAAACAAGATATTTGAGGTAACGATGTTTTTAAATTAATTGTTATAATTCTGCCATTTTCTATTGTAAAATTGGACATATTTGACTTTTAGTCCAATTCTATTTATCCTTATATTTCATTAATTTTAACTTATTATCTTTTTGGATTTTAATAAAATAGATTGTTAATTCATTTTTCACAGTTGTAATGTTTTGTTTAGTTGATATTTTCTTAGTATTTTTAAAAATTGCGCTTACTTAAATGGGTGTGTTGCAATTAATTATATACTTTGTTGCCATTAATTTAAAGTTTGAATTTTATAGTTAAGCAAATATTTAAAAATCTTAATAAATATTTTTTACAAGTTGTATTAAATTACTAAACTCTGTACCCCGTTTTACACTGTGATTGAATGATACCAATGTTGACTGTCTGATTTGGCATGTTGCGAAGCAGCCGCTAGCTTCTATCTTGTTTCTGTACAAAGACGATGAAGAAATTCTTTGCGATAAATGAACGGTGAAGACTATTAGGAAGCTTGCCAAAATAGATTTTTAAAAATGAAGCAAGAAATTAAGATACAATAATGGTTTAAAAATAAAAAATAAAAATAATAATAATAATGGTAATAAAAAAACGCAAAATGAAAAATTGCTTAGTTAGGCGAAATGGATGCGAAAACGAGTTTGGCGTCCGCAGTAGAGCAAAGTACAAGGTCAGTGCTTTTTGTACGGTGAAGAAATAGAGAGCGTTTTCTAAATACAGACTAGCTGGTGGATAATAAACAAGCCAAAATCAGGAAGCACTGTTAATTAAGAGTGTGGTTCGCGGGCGTTTTGCATTTTCAGGATTTTTAATATCGTAATCAGGCAGCCTTTTGATCAAATCGTTATTAATGTTTGGGAGATTGGAATAAAAATTTTGAGCGAAAGGGAACAGACATTAATTACTGCCTTTAAAGAATTTGGAAAATCCATGTAGAATAACAAATAATTTAACTTCTTTGTTTTGAGCGCCTTGCAGATCATTGTACATGGAATGTATGCCATCTTTGGAAATTAGTTGCGCAAATTCTTTTAAGATATATAATAATTGAAAAATTTCTGGATTATTAGAATCGTTAGAAGGGTTTTGTGGAGAATTGATTTTAGGAGGAAATGGAGAATTTTGTGAAGTGATGTCGCCAGAAACGATATTTGCAAATGAGACGTTAGGAGAAACATTTCGAGTAGGATAAATATTTTTGTGATTAGCGGGATTTTGAGGGGGAATTTTAGGTTTTGGAAATTTAGGTCATCTAGCAGCTTGGAGAGGCTGCTCTATCTGGCCAGCCAATTGATGCATGTTGGATTTTTTTAATCTCTCGGTAATATGACATTCTTTTATATTGTGGTCTTTTCCGCATTTGAGGCATCGAGGAGTACTGTAACAATTTGTTGAGCTATGGTGGAACCGGTTACAGCTGTAGCACTGGGTATTGCCTGGTCGTCTGTTAAATTTTTCAATTTTAATAGTTAAGTAGAGAAGCTTGGTTATTTCAAAAAAATTTTCATTGTGTTTGGTTTTATTGAGTATGACTTGAGGGAATTTGTTGTCAAATTTGATAGCTACTTGACTTTTATATTTGTGAAATTAAACTCAATTAGAGCTTCTTCGATTTCTTTGGCATCTGTATTTCTGGGTAGCCCTTTGATAACGGCTTTTTAGAGGACGATCATTCTTGATGGTGATTATAAAGAATTCCATTTTTAAATTTTTTTGAGAAATGTTGTGATACTACGATGAGCATCAGCGTCAATGGGATAAATTTTAAGTAATTCTCAGATAAAGTAATTTTGATGTCTTTGAATTTATCGTTAATAATTTTTAGCTGGTCTTTTAGATTTTCCTGTTGACGTACCATGATAGGTGGAATTTTCGAGGGTTGAGGTCCAACAGTTTCATTGATAGGGAATATTTACAAATTGTGAAATTTTATTGTTTGGGTAATAGCCGAGTGGCTGTAATAGGAACTTTGACAGAATTTCTTTTCGGGAGTTTGAATCCCTTCGTCATCGCAATCATTTCCGAGCTTTAGGCTACTAGTATTTGTAGTACAATTAGAGTCAAACATTATTAGAACTATGTATTTTACAATTGATTTTTGGGCAAGAACCTAAAAGTCGTGCATGTTCTTCATGGTGCCGGATTTTTGTAACGCTGTGGTGACGAGTTTTTCTATTTCTTCCTTTGCTCCTGATGTTGGTTGGACGGTGGTGTGTCGCAGGTACATAAGGTGATAAGAAAGTTCCATTTGATAATTTTCGATAACCTTTTCATGCTGATGAAGGATACTGTACATATAATCGGGGATTGCTCCTGTCCGTTTTGGTCTGAAGACAATGGCGTCAAGGGGTGATGTTGACTGTGCCTTTTTAACCTACATTTATTGTTTAGTTGAATATTATAGTAGTAGTAACGTTTTGTTAATATTTTCTTAGTATTTTTTTTTTATAATTGCTATTACTTAATGGGTATGTTGCCATTAATTTTGATGTTAAATTTTATAGTTAAAGCAAATATTTTTAAATTTACAATTTATATATGTTTTATTCCTAATTGCTTTTAATTAATAAACTCTGAACCTCATTTTGCGCTGTGATTGATTAATTGATACCGATGCTGGCGGTGAATTTTTAACCTACATTTCATTTTTAATCTAGTTTTTTATCATGAAAGTGTTTATATCAATTAAATTACAGAAATGGGACATTTTTGAATTTATTTTATAAATCGTTTCTCAATATTTGAATAGCGACCCATATTGGAATTTAATTTAGATTGAAATTTGTATTTGGAAAATCGTAAGCGTTAGTTTTATCATAATTGAAATAAAAAAAAAAATTCTAAATTTCTAAATTTACTTCAAATTGCAAAATCTAAGCAATTATTGCGGAATATTTGAACTAATATTAACAAGTTAATCGCCATTCTTGGTTCAATTATAAATCTTAAGGTCTTTTCATTAATTTATCGGTAATTAACCAGGTATCCGTTGACGTCTGGTGATCTGTAGGCCAGTGATCTTGAATAATAAAAAAGAAATAGTCCGAAAAAATCTTAAAATTTAATGACGCTTTTCAATATATTAATATGCTATAAATATCTTCTCATTGGACAAAATGCGAAAGATATTTATTAATTTTAAATCAAAGCATGGAGTCAAAACTGCGCAATGTAACATTAAGAATAAGCTTTCTATTAATAAAACTATTGCA
The DNA here is from genome assembly GCA_021605095.1 of Caerostris extrusa. NCBI lineage: Eukaryota > Metazoa > Arthropoda > Arachnida > Araneae > Araneidae > Caerostris > Caerostris extrusa. The sequence goes on from BPLR01015515.1 coordinate 66,748, forward strand.
CCAAATTACGAGATTTACTTAATTTACAGTATTACATAAAAAAATGTGAACATAAAATACTGTTTATTTTAGTAATAAATGTCTCAGTAGAATACATTTCGTTTTGTTGACAAGCGTAAAAATATTCTATTAACAATAAGATGGCTTATTTTGATTCCACTTTTCTAGTGTATAAATTTTTGTGGGGGAGTTAGGTCCGGTGTGACCTTTCTGTTTATTAAAAATTGCTTCCATCTTTGATCCGAGAACGGGCTTTTGAATGGCTATTAAGATTAGATTGAGTTTGGAGATCAAATTTTTAAATTTATTGATTTTTGTTTTGAGTCCATATGCTTTCCTACAGAAGCAAGTGAGGGATGTCGATCCATGGTAGTTATTGAATGAAAGAAGGACTTTGGAAGTGGCTTGAGATTGAAGAACTGTAAGCAGTTTTGACATTAATTCAGCAATCTTATGGAGAACTGCTGTGATTACGGGGTCTGTAGAGAAGGGATTAAGGCTGGATTGTTGTTGCTTCTAGTGTAACAGGAGTACGTGTTTGAGGTTAGGTAGTAATGATGGTGATATTGTTTTGAAATAAGGTCGGGACAGAATTCTGGGATCTCAAAGAGAAAGTCTTTTAAAATCATTCTATAAAAGCTATAGCTTCTATAAAAAGACACTTGAACATTTAATTATTCACGCGTTAGCATCTTTAAGGTAATTCTTTTACAAAAATTTAAAGTAATGCATTCTAATTATAATTAAGGACTATTTTTTGTTACCACATGAAATTTTCAAAAATTATGATATTGTGGTGTCTCAATCCTGATGTCAAACGAACAAGCTTTCGTCGTGTCTCAATCCTGCTACTACACCACACCACTCCACTGTGCCGTGTCTCAATCCTGACATCTAACGGACAAGTATTCAATCAATTATTTTCTTCACTGCATTGAAAGCTAAAAAAAAACAACTAAACATGTTTTCATACTTCGTCATTTAGTTCATCTGTAGGTTTGAAGTGAAAGTTAACTCGCAGCTCACTTTATTACTGCAATTTATTTCTGTATATTTTCATTTATTTATGTATTTGTAAACATTAATTTTCTTGATTAAATGTTTATGATGTCGAGCTTTCTTGTTGCATCGTATAGTCTTTCTTCACATAGGGTATAACCCAACAACCATATTTTGTCCTCCACACAGGATTTGAACATGTGACAATCAACCGACAGAAATTTGAATTTAATAAAAGCGAAATTAAACATAATATCCCTCCTTCAATAGTGATAAAAAGAACACTAGTGGCTTCCAATATTAACAAATTATCAGCTAACAAGTTAAAAATTGCAAAAGTTGAACTCCTTATTGTACTGCGATATCTCACAAAATACAGAACTATCATACACACAATCTAATTTTAAATTATTCCTAATATCACTCTTTCAGATATTAAATCTACTATAAAATAGATATTCCCCACACTAGTATAACAATATATCTGAAAATACTCGAGAAATAGGACAAATTGCTGCATCAAATAACAAAAGTCTAAGATTTCAAGGCATGTAAACAGTCCGCTTCAAAATACACTCATGTCCATAAATTAAGGATAATTCAGAATCACGCAGAAATTGAACTCTAAAATAAAAATTTCACCTGTAGAATTACTACACACATCTTGAAGAAGAATCTGCAAATTACAGGAAACCACCAGATGGTGCGGATAGTACGTCACAATGACGAGAGTGTAAGAGAGGGGTATATAAGGAATGGTGGCAAAAGAAGTAAAATTGTTCACAAGCGCTTTAAAAGCCTTTCAGTGCAATAACCGCATAGTTATGGCACAAAAGGAAGCATTTGGGTGATTTTTTACGTGGTAGAATTATCGGACGACTGGAATGTGAACGCACCCAGCTGGAAGTATCCGAGGAACTTGGAATCGCCCAGAGTGTCATCCCCAGGCTTTGGCAATGATTCCAAGATGATGGTAATGTGAGTAGATGTTACAGCACAGGTCGCCCCCGAGTTACAACGCCGAATGAGGACCGGTATTTAGCAGCTACTGCAAAAAGAAACAGACGGAGCACAGCATCAGACCTGTCTCGTCAGCTCTCTTCAGCTACCGGTACGACAGTTTCAAGACAGACCGTGCACAGACGCTTAGGGCACATTGGTCTATATGCTCGTAGGCCTGTCAGATGTGTTCCACTTACCGCAACTCACTGTCGCCTGCGATTTACCTGGAGTAGAGAACATGCATTGTGGACACCGCAACAGTGGTCTGGTGTGATGTTTTCCGACGAGTCCAGGTTTAGTTTGCAGTCTGATTCTCGCCGGACTTTCATATGGAGAGCGCCAGGTACCCGTTACCACCAAGAGAACACCATTGAACGACACCGTTACGGTGATGCAGGATGGCTCGTTTGGGGAGGAATTATTCTTGGTTCCAGAACTGACCTGCATGTTCAGAGTGTAACGATGACAGGCCACATCTATCGTGATGTCATTCTGGAACAACATGTACGTTTGTTTCGGGGCACCATGGGTGCTGAATTTCTGTTTATGGATGACAACGCCCGTCCTCACCGTGCAAACATTGTAGACGAATGCCTTCAATTGGAGGATATCACCCGTATGGATTGGCCAGCATACTCACCGGACTTGAATCCAATAGAGCATGTGTGGGATATGCTTGGCCGACGAATTGTAGCCCCGTCAACCCCCTCCCACCTGTCAACCGGAACTTCGGAGGGCATTGCTTGATGAGTGGTATAATATTCCCCAAGATCAGATTGATAATTTGATACTCAGCTTGCCTAGGCGTTGTAAGGCCTGTATTGCATCGTCCGGGAGACCTACTCCCTATTAACCATCATACTAACCATGTTATACTGTTTTTTGTAAATAGGTTCTTTTTTAAATTTGCTCCAGGGAGTAAAAATCGCAATTTTTATTAATTATGTCAAACATATAGCATCTTTTTTTGTTCTTTACCTTTTGTTTAATAAATAGACTTTACAAATAAGTCAAATTTGTTTTGCTTCTGTCTCTTTCTTTGCCTGAACTTCATTATCCTTAATTTATGGACATGAGTGTATTACATCTTAAGTCAACGTTTCAATGGAAATTAATGTGGAATCGTCAGTCATTTGCCATAATTAGACAGTTTTTGTTATTGCTTAACTATCGTCGACAGCAACTTCCGTTGGCCATAAACAGAAGCTGTACCAGACATCAGGTGTCCTACAATTATTCACTACAATTCAAATTGGTTTTCTTGATCAGTATCTAATTTTGGAATTATCCAAATTTATGGCTTTCAAAAGACAACGCACATTGGCTTATATCAGCAGTCAAATGGTTGTATTGAGCGTTTGTATCATATACAGAGTTTTTTATATTATGTGTCATGAAAATAAAGGTTGTACAAGATCACTTCCGATCATTCTATTTGGATTACGTACAACTTGACGCACCAATTTTCATTTTACACCAGCTAAACTTCTTTATGGTGAAAACATCCAATCATCATATGATTCTTCGAAAATGCAACTAATGAGCCCAATCTGAATTTGTTAAAACTTTAAAGAAAAATCCAAAAGGTAAAACATGTTCCATTTATAAACCTTTCAAAGCAGAAATCATTCATTTTGAAAACTGGTTCACATATCTTTATTAGAAGAAAGTGTTCGCCATAGTTTCAAACCACCGTATTAAGGACCATATGAAGCATCATATGGATGCATTATAAACGATAAAGAAGATATGTCAATCGATAGAGTAAAAGCCATACTTTTGGGTAGCTCTTCTGACATGGATACACCAATTGGTCACGCCAGAATATATTTTGAATCTAAAACAATCCCGATTGAAAAACAAACATAAAATATCATTAATTGGATTGAAGTAAAAGTCTGATTAGCTTTCTTGTTTTCAGTTACCAGATCCATATTTTCAAAAGTTATCAAGAAAGATAAATTCTCACAATGACATTTTCAAAAAAACTGAACGTGTAATTAGACTCTCTGTTCCTAGTAGTCCAAGAATGCTTATCGTTGGCTGAGTTATTCAGTGAGGCAGTGATGTCAATCCTGACGTCTAAGGAACAAATCTTCAGTCCATTATTTTTGCTCTTCACTGCAAGTCAATAACAATAAGCTTGTTTATTGTAGACTATTACGAAGATCCTTGGCCGCGTAGCTGCTACTAGCTCCTTCTTTGTAAAATGTTGAAATATAGCGGTGGTCTCATGCCCTTTGAGTTAATAAGCAAAATAGATAATTAAATGCCCTTTTTTTTAAAGAGAATTATTTACTTAATCAAATTATAAAATTAAAAATATCAAAAATTTCAAAATGTAGATGTTGATGGAATCAGTTGCATGTAATAACCCCGAATGAGCAAAGGTCAAATTAGGAGAAAAGCGAACTTTTCATCTAGGCAGTTGTAAGGAATTAATTTAAAATATTTAGAACAGTGCGAGGTCTTTTGCTATGTTTGCGGGAAGAAATATCATAATTGTAATTTTGTAGGATATTTAATACAGGGTTATTAATGTTTCGCATATCATTATAGAATTTAGTAGAAATTTTGTGAACAAATTGTCTTAAACTTGGAATCGAGAAAGCTCGTCTAATATCGTCATTACGGAAGTACCAGGGTGAATTCGTTAACGTTCTGAGAGTTTTGTTCTCAAGTCTTTGAATAATTTCAAAATTTGTACGTGCGACAGAACCCCAAACTGGGCTTGCATAAGCTAATACTGGACGAAGATAATAGAGATATATTAGAATTTTGAGATTAAGAGGTAAAGCTGAATTTCTATTGATTAAAGGGTAGAGAATTCTAAATTGAGTATTGAATTTATTTCTAAGGTTGTAGATATGCGATCTGTAGTTAAGTTTACTATCAATGATAATTCCTAAGTACTTAGTTTCTTTAGACCAGGTGATATAATTATTGTATATTTTAATATTAGAAGGGTTATAGGATTTTTGCAATTGAAAAGAACTGCTTCAGTCTTGTCCACATTTAATTTTATCTTCCAGTTAATGAGCCATTTTTCTAAATCAATGATATAATTTTGCAAATTTTCCTGGATGGTGCAAGTTTTTCGGCCTTGCGTTAGGATTGCAGTGTCATCAGCATAAAGACTAATTTTTGATATTGTTCTTTTGTGGAATATCGTTGATAAAGATATTATAGAGGAAAGGAGCTAGAATAGAGCCCTGGGGCACACCAGCGTGAATATCACGAATTGAGGAATCAGTATTCCCAACTGCGACAACAAAGTGTCTGTCTGAAAGATAGTTACGAATTACTTGAATCAAATAAGGAGAGAACTTGTAAAAAATGAGTTTGTAAATCAATCCATTAACCCAGACTCTATCAAAAGCTTTGGCCACATCAAGAAAAATTGCAGCAGTTTCATATTTCCAGGTAAATCCTTCAGCAACAGTTTCTGTGAGATTGTAGAACTGATGAGTTGTAGAAAGTTTTCGGTAAATCCAAATTGCTGTGGGATGAGAAGGTTCTTTTGATTTGACATTTTTAAGAAGGTTCGGTATGACATTTTCAATTAGTTTACTAATAGAAGAGAGTAAAGAAATTGGTCTGTAACTAATAGGAGAAGTAGGATACTTTCAGGTTTAGAATTGGGAGAATTCTAGCTGTTTTCCAAGACTTAGGATAATAACCAGTATGAAGAATAGAATCAGTAATTTTACATATCTTAAGTATTATTTTGAAAGGAAGGTTTTGTAACATTTTATTAGCAATTTTATCTATGCCAGGAGTGTTGTTAATTTTCAGTGAGGAAATGCAATTAATAACGAAAGATGCTTTAGTGATAGGAATTTCAGAGACTTGACAAGTATTAATAAAATTAGTGATAGTGGACTCAACGAGATTTTCTACATCATGATTATTAATATTGTTCTCAAGAAACTGTTCCTGAAGGCTGTCAGCTAAAACCTCAGCTTTTTGACCGTCAGTGGTGGCCAGTGAATTGTTAGAGCCTAGGGTTCGAATGTGAGAACGTTTAAGTTTAAAAGTCCTGGGACAAGACCAGAAAGAACCATCTTCGCAGTTTACAATTTTCAGGTGTCTATCCCAAGTTTCATATTTATATCGAGCAATAGCTCTTCTCAGTAAAGTCTGCGAGTGATTATAATTAGTCTTACTTTGTGGATCACGAAAGATTTGCCAGGTTTTAAGGGCATGATTAAGGTTAGTGATTAAGGTTTTAATGTGTGGAGGAAGATAACCACTATTGTTAGTATTAATTTGTTTCGAGGCAGCATTGTAAGCATCAGTAATTATTTTCGTCATATTTTCTGTAGCGTCATCAATTTCAGCAGCATTGTTAAGTTTGGGAGCCGAGTAATTAAAATTAAAGTCAATTAAAGAAGAAAATGTTGTCCAAAAGTTCTAACATTGCTGTTAACAGAGATAGTAGGATAAGAAAGGTTAAATAACAACTAAGCTTATCAATAGGACTTCGCCATTCTGTTCATCTGTTCACCTCTTGGAGTGGTTATTAACTAATATCTCGCTTTATTGTTGCCTTATTTTATTTTTGCATAATTTTATTTATTTGTATATTATATGTAAACATTAAATTCTCTTAATTAAAAGCTGCGTTGTGGAAACCTTACTATTTCATCGTACAGTCTTTCTCCATGTATAACCCAACTACCATAATCTTTCCTCTTGAAAGAACAAAAGAAAGGGGAAAAACATGGTTAATATTGATGTAGGCATAATATATATATCCTGACGTCCTTTTCCAACGTTTTTTCAGATGAGCCCAATAATTCAATTAGTTTTTTTTTTATATAAAGTGGATAATCGTTATCAAAACGATTTACATGAATTTAGAAGAAAAATTTTTTGAATTAACTTAATTTTAAATAAACGAGTTGCTATATTGTAGGATTACCTAATATTAATTAACCAGCCCCAATAATTTTGTATTTATACATTAATTCTAATTATTAGACCTTATTCAGTCTAATTGTTAGACTGTTACTCGATCTTAAGTCTCATTCGAACTTATTAAACGGAACGGCAGCTGCTATTGTAAGATTTCATAAAAAGGAAAATGGCAGCAATTTTAGAGAAAAATTGAACTGAAGATATGAATGAGTTTGTTTTTTTTTTTTATTTTTGTATTTGGTGATGTGTTTATAACAATTTTTAATAATATTCAATCTCTACAATAATCAATAGCAGGAATTTGGGAGTTTTGATAATTTTTTTTTTGGCGTATCAATTGGATAAATCGTGATAAAACAACAATTGACGAGCAGAGTCTCAAAGGTGCATCCAGTCAAATTTAAAAATTGCTGTATGATTTTTATAAAATGTGTTTCTCAAGAATAATCGAGAAATTAAAACAACTAAAACTTGTTACTTTATTGTAATCTTTAATTTTTGAAATATTTCTGGTAAGTCATATTATATTTTAATAATATTTATACAAATTTCATTAAGATATGTTGTTTATCATATGTCTTGTATTTATAACTGTCTTTACTATGATTATATACTTGTTTAATTACAAAATGCCATGCATATTCCTCCTAAATTTAAACATTTTTAGTAAAATTGTTTGATTTTTATTTGCTGTAATAGTTACGTCCTTGTAATATTTCGCATAATCGTTCTTGTGAAATACTAAATTGAAAATTGAATATTATCTTCGATATTCAAAAAAGAAAGTTACTCAATATTGGGAATTATAGTAATGATTCACCGCAGTCAACTTAATTGTGTTTTAATTAATTTTAATATTGTTTAAAATTATAGTGGGAAACTCTGCAGTTGTGAATTTTAAAAATTGTAAATAAACTATATAATTAATTTTCATTACATATCAATTTTACATTTTCAACTTATATTGTCAAAACTTAGTAAATCTAATAATTGGTGACACTGTATTTTATACGTGGGATCAATCTAACTAACATATACATGTGCAAGATTGCTTTCCTTAAAGTGGTGTTTTTAATTTGTAAAAGTGAATTTATTGCAGAAATATCGCTAGGAAAATACATGGCATTACAAAATATTTGGTGAAATAGTAAAAGGAAAAAGGTCTATGAGTCTGAAAAAATAGAGTTTGCAAATTAATATTCACATGAAAAAAAAAAAAAGGGGCATTTTATAATTTAAAGATAAAGGACAATGATCTATAACTGTATATATAATTCCTTGAGCGTGGTATATATATATATATATTTATGCATATCACTTAACTCAAAATTTGGTAGCAAAAACATTATCGACTACTGTGTGCACATTTTTAATGTTTAAATTCACATGCACACTTATTCATGTCATATGCATATTTTCATGTGTTATGTGATGTGAATCTGGGTTATCTGTAATTACATTCTGGAAAGACATTTGAATGACAGTATGAAAATATTCATATAAAAAGGCAACTTGTTGAGCGATTGCTGCTACAGAATAGACAAAAGTTGGAAGCATTTACACTGTGGGCAAATATCAAAATGAGTAAAGATAATATCGGTTATGTATCATTTTTAATAGATGAGGAGCACATCTGTCATTATATGGGAAAGTTAATTGTCACAATTGATGCATTAATTAGCAATCCTTATAAGTATGCTGAAATACTATTACCTTCAGAACAAATCACTGTGTGTTGTGAATTTACTATACATATTTACTATATTGTTCATGATTGGTTCCTTTATTTTTTGAGGAGCATTGTGTTCACATATTTAAAAAATTGCACCATAATGTTATTATGTACCACTGTTCTTCCTAAGTACAGAAACTCAATGAACTGTACATGACTATTTTCTTTTTACAATGGAGCTCCATTTTAAATGGCATATTAAGTGATAGAGTTATTAAGTTGGCACTTTTAGCTTTTGAGCAGGCATAACAAATATGAATTGCCTCCAAACTTTGTAATTTCTGGTTGGGGTGACTCCTCAAATAATTGATTTATAGAGAAAGTTCCTAGTCCTTACCAGCATTGATAAATAAATATGTAACAACCATTCCTGTTGATATGCTGTAAGTGGATACATTATTGTAATGTGGCAATGACATATTGATCATTTGTAGCTATAAATCAAACTGAAATAAATGTCATTTCTCAGGTTTTACCTCTCTTTTTTGGGGGTCTTTTCAAAGCAACAGCAATGCCTTTTAATATTAAGACTTTTTTTTTTTTTTTTTTTTTTACAAAATTTTGTATCATGGTGAATATTATTCAACAAACTGCAGTTATCTTCTACTAGTAGATCTTTTTATCGCATTTTACTTTTGAATCACTAAGTATATTATATAAATTTTAAAAAAATTTGAAATATTATTTTTATCTTAATTTTACACCAATATGCATGTAATATTTGTATGAAGATTATAAATAAAAATTTTAATAATTTTTTTAAATTTATGTATGATTAATTGTATATCCAGAGATACATGGTTTATCAAGCTATAAAAAAACAATATATGCACAAAAAAATTCATATATTTTTCACGTAACATTTTATAGTGTTTTTTTCTGCAATTACTGTGTTATGACTAGCATTAATGTTGCAGTTATGTTTGATTTGTCACTTACTGTAATTTTTTACACATTTTTGTGCTAATTAGATAGTTTAACATGGATTTCAAACCACTAACAAATAACTGTGCCTCCACTAGATTTGAACCTGAAACCTGTAGTATCAAAGGGCAGAGCATTAGACAATTGGCCATCATGCCACCTGTATTTTTGTATTTATTCATTTGTATCTTGGATATTGCAAAAATAAATTCTTGATTAAAGTTATCCTTAAAGGATGATGTAGAGCTTTAGCTTTTCATATATGTAATATATTTTTAGCAATGATATGCATATATTAATTTTAATTATTAAAATTTTAATAACTAAGTATTTTTGATTTTGAATATTTTTTTTTTTTTTTTAATGATGAAAATAATAAAACATTTTCAATTAATTAATATTTTTTTTTATTCTTGTTATTTTAATTATTTTTTTATTTTTATTTTCATTAGACTATTTAAAAGTTAACCTGTAAATTGTAATTATTATTGTGTAAATTGTTTTTAATAATGAAATGTTACAGATTTTAAAATAACATTATTTTTTTCAATGTTATAAGAGATTAATTTTTATATTACAATAATTTAATGATAAAAAATTTATCATTTCTTTATCTTCCTGCTTTAGAAAGATGCTAGATTTTTTCCTATATTTTGTAATAAATTTGAAAGCCTACATAGATTTACTAAGCTTAGTATTAAATAACTGTTTAATAAATTTGTTTACTTTGACAATTTTTCTTTATTTTTAGTAAACATTGCATATTGTTAGGAATTATTTTTGTTAAATCAATTTTAATATTTGATAGTTTTTTTAAAAAGATTTTTGCTAATTTCTTTATTGTTTTTCTTTCCTTGTTAATTTTATTCCGTTTCTT